>JBBMOY011271428.1:0-15598 GCA_037951405.1 Platydemus manokwari | reverse complement strand
TATTGACAATTTATCATTTTCATTGAAATCTTAAATAAAATTTACATTGTTAAGTTGACTGACTTTACCTTTATTAGCATATTGTAATTATCCTAACTGCCCAAATAGTCTTGTGAATAAGTAACAGTTATTTTTCTTTTGAGATTTTGAAAAATCTTCCTGCAAGGAAAATTATAGTAATTTGATTAAGCTGTTTTAAATTTTCGAGAAGTCAATTTTGTTATTAAGAGTTTAGTCATTAAATAAAATAATTTATTACTACTTGATTCTTATATATTATTTAATTAATAATTTTCTAACAGTCTAATTATGGAATTTAAAATTACATAATATAAAAGCATATAATTTGTAATTCATAGAGTTGTTTTAATATTCGTATAGAAATTTTTCAAAATGACCAGTAAAGATGAAGATCAAGATCTTAACTTTAGCCAAGGGACGATGAATGTAATTACTGAGGTAATAAAGAATCCTACTTAATTATTCACGTTATTCGCTATATATTTAGGCTTTAGCTCAAAGTACTCCACCTGAGCCACCTGTTACGCGAATTAGGTTATTGATTTTTATTGAAATTGTGTTTAATTATATTTTAGAAAGGACAATGCTTGTGATGAAGATATTGTTCTGGATATTCCGTTGGCAACTCAATGCACGAAAAATATCAAAGAAAAATATAAAGTCAATCAATATTAATTTAAATTATTTATTCTAATCATGTTAAGGTGTGCGATTATAACAATAGTAAAATGATTTATGTGCCGAAGGATTCCAGATTTACTGTAAATGTTAATTACACTAAGCGTTCCACAAACAATTTGTTTGTTAGAATATTTCCAATTGCCACCGATTCGGTATTCAAATATTCTCCTATTAAATGGTAGATACTAATAGTAAATACTGATTCTGATAAAAATTTTGTAATTTCAAAGCTATTTATTACATGATTGATAAAAAAAAATTCAGTTGTCCTACACATGGCCAGAAACCAATAACGAATGTCACCAGTGAAATGTATGAGCGAGCTGTGGCAAGCATATTTGAGATAAATGATCCCTATGCCAAATACGAAACGATTGAATTGCCGAAGAAAAACGTTCAAATAACTGTTGTCGTTCAATTTTGGGGTCCAGATGTGAATCTGGATCTAATTATCAAGTGCTACAATACGTGTCATGAAGAATTCAAAAAATCTTATCCCAAGCTCAATTTCTCGATTGAGCAATGGATCCATTCTGAGTTAGTGATTTCGTGTTATTGTTTGTCTCAACATTTCAATTCGTCATGAAATCGCTACAGGAAACATTATGTCGTGTTGTGTGAGGATAGCATTTATTTCAAAGTTTGTGCTAGTCCAGCACGAGATTCGAAATCATTAACGTTGAGAAAGAGACCCGCTGTCGAGGAAGTAATTGTGCCGAAAATCGAGAAGAAATCATTAACAACATCCGTTGAATTGAATGGCGATCAATATGTGCCGAAACTGGTAAGAAATAATAAATATTTATTTGATAACGACCTCTATATATATGTTTCAATGATTTATTGTTTGAATTACACCCGATAATCTGATATGTTTAGACTAGTTTCTTAGATACAGACGTGTTTTGATTTACCGCTGAATAGTTTGAGCCCTGTTTGTGCTCTCTTGACATGCGATTATTGGTCATTTGGCCTGCCGTTTTCAGCCTATTCGTAATCTAGCCCCAACATAATAGTTGTTCAAACTCCTTCCGACTCGTCAATATCAGATAGACGTCCCATTCACCATTTCATTGGTTGATTCGAATGTAAGGTCATTTCACTGTCACTCTCTGTTAAGTTTTGTTGTTATGGTAACTGGTTCCATATCAACATTTCCTTCACAACCGTAATTAATATTAATGATCAGATATATGATATGAAAAATATTCTTATTAATTCTATTTTTAAAATATATTTTTTTTAAGATGCGAAGTAAACTACTTGTTATTTATAAGTAGATTATTTTAAAGGAAAAATTTTAATGTAGTGACAGTGTAAATCAGTTTATTCAACATTTTATGGGTGTAGAAGCCCCGTACCAATTAAAAGGTCTAGATATGTATGCTGAAAGAGCAGTCCGAAAACTCGTTCGCATATTAGGCCTGATATGTGTAACCTTAGGTTCATTTATCCTTTTCTATGGATCCAATACAACCAATCGAAAATGTTTTTTGAAAGTTATGGCTAAAGGATTTTAACGTCCAATAAAACTGCTGAAAATGCAGCTCTTGCTCTGCTCTTTTGTCTATCAGGAATTGATTTTACCACAAATGGCTATGGGAGACCCTTGGGTACTGCGGAACCTGGGTTGAAAATCTGTAGTGTAAAAAATTGTGTAACAAGAATATTGATTTTTGAGATTCTTTATTCCTAGAATGATTATCTATTTATGTTCCAAATATATCCGATGGCATATCGTGATGAAAATATCAATCGTTGATGGTTTTTTTTAAATCGAATCCCATTACATTGGCAAAAATATCGATTATTCTTCATTCAGGTTCCTTTGCAAGCAATAGCATTACTGGAAATGCACATAAGACAATTCAAACCAATCGATAAAGTCCGTTTCGAGAGATTTGAGAAAATCTTAACGGAAAGGTTAGAAAGAAAAATTGTGAAAAATCATTTGTTTTTAATAATATTTTAGCTTTGCCAATGGTCTGAAATCAGAACAATCGTCGTTATAATATATTTCAAATGGAGATAATAATAAATATATCCATTGATATCCACTCTAGATTGCTTGTTGTTGATATTATTTAGATTGAATGTTTTGATTTTGTAAATAAAATTAGTTGTTTTTCATTTTATTTGCTCTTTAATTTTGGTTTATAATTTTAAATTTAATATTGATTAACTTATCATTGTTATTATTGAGTATTTATTGATTATATTTTCATTAATATTTGTTTGTTATGATGAATGAGATTTGGATTTATGGTTTGTGATTCAATCATTATCAGCTGTGAGGTGTTTTAAATGAATTAAATTTTTAATCCTAATTTTATATAAATTCATATTTGTATAAAATTAAATTTATTTGTTTAAATATTTGTATTTAAATAGATTTTTGGTGTTTTGACTTTTCAGTTCGTTTTTAATGTGTGGTTTTTAAAACATTAGCTGCTAATATGGCGACCACGCATCTGGATTCGATTATGAAAAGATCAACGACTGAAAATTATAGAAAAGATAGGGGAAGATGCTGAGACAATATTGAGAACATATTGTTGAGTGAGATGAAATTCTGAAAAAAGAAAAGCGAAATTACACCTTGCAACTCTTGTTTTGGCACTTTGAGCATGTGCATGCCGGCACGATCATACAGGCATGCCAATCGGCCAATTACAGTGATGCTAGCTAGCAAATTACAATCGGGAAAAAAGGGCATAAATACACAGAACACACATCTAGGGATTGACCCTTCCCATTCGTATAAAAACCTAATTACCCAATAAGAGCTCAGAAAGGCAAACACCAAATCAAATTGTAGTACATCATGACACAGAAAGATGCACACAGATCGCAAGTATAAAAGTAATGTGAAGATAGCCAACTGCCAGTGGGAAACCAGATTTGGTGAAGTTATTGAACTCATATTAATTGCCGAGATTTTGTCAGTGTAATTTGTATATTAATTTGTCGAGGTTTGTTAATGTGTTTTGTATATTGATTTGTCGAGGTTTTGTCAGTGTGTTTTTGTATATTGATTAATATACCTTCGAGGAGTCAGAATTTAATATTCGTTAATACCCCAACAATATAAAAAAGTTGTAGAAGAGATAAAAAGGGGATATAAAAGAAGATGTAATGGAGATGTAAAAGAAGATATTAAATAATAGAAGAATTAGAGTTTTTGTGTAATGCAATATGTAGAGTATTCGATACAGAACTCATTAACAAAATCAAAGATTTTAAAGAAAGGGGGATGTGAGATATTTTAAATGAATTAAATTATTAATTCTAATATTATATAAAATTATATTTGTATAAAATTAAATATGGTTAGTCATTGGAAATAATTTTATAAAAATATAGTTTTGTCATTTCCATCAAAATTAACGACTGTTACGTAATCACAGTGCTACTCAATTTTGTTAATCATTAAAATAAATGTTCATAATTTAAACATATTTTTGTTTAATTCTTTCAGTTATTAAATTAAAAACTTCACGCTGTGTGATTTCATCGAATTCCAAAATTTGCAAATCAAAAAACCATGTAAAATTTCTGTCAATATAAAATATTTAAAACAAACTGAAATTTATTTGAAAACAAATATAATGCATTTTAAAGACACAAATTGATGGGTTTTTCAAATCCCTTGATCTATTCGAATCATAACATCTGTTTTGCTTTCAATATATTTTTCCACATCACTCCTTTATCATCCTGGAAGAATCGATCTGGTATTTTGTCGGCATATGAAACTGAGTTGGCGTAAAAATTATCTGACAATTGTTTCAGTTGTTTGTATTTCATTTTCTCTATTTCCCATCTTAATCAATGGAAAGCTATTCGTTAATATAACAGCTAATGAACTTTCTTACCGATTAATTATTGCTTGGGATTTTTTGATTGATCCGTCTTAAAGGTAACGTAATTATTATATATATAATAAATATTGATAATTCTCACCTGAACATGACATTATAAGTTTGATAAAATAAACATTAAATGCCAATCAGTATATTTTATTTAATAAACGCTTGTATAATTTTTCATTAGCTGGTAATTCGCACCTGGAAAGATCTCAACAATGTGAATTTAGCTTACGAACTTCAATTATTAGATTATGAAATTATTGCAGTGTTATTGATTTTTGTTTTAGTTGTTTGGTGTTCATATTACGAAGCTGTATGTGGCTCCACACCCAGTTCCGACATAGTGACATCATAAAATAAATTTTTAATTTTTTAGCAGCTTTCATATCATATATTTAAATACATCAGATTTTTTCCAATTCATAATTGTAAGAATTTCTAAAAAAATTATGATTTTAAATTAAGTGTGAAATTAAAACCGTTCAGTTTTTATTTGTCGATCAGTTTCTTCAAGAAATTCGTAACTGTACTACGAGTCTAATTATTAAAATTTAATTATCTGAACCAGGGGTCTACAAACTTTTTCAGTAAATGGCCACATTGCTGATGTTTTAAAATTTGGAGGGCGAAAACTATTATAGGTTTACAAAAATTGTGGTTCAAAATGAGTAGTTGAAATCATTAATAAGACATTTAAATGTTCATCAGACAACCGTGACCTGGAGACCCCTGATCTGAACAATTTTCAAAACTTATTAGTTGATGAAATAACTTCGAATATTTGCTGGGGATTGTTAATATGTATTTGTGGATTCATTGTTTAATTATACGGTTTGGTACAGCTGGGCAGGATGTCTTCTACAACTCTGATATGTCTGGGATTATGATATGATTGTTCATACGTTTATTTAACAATTCACTGTTCCTTTTGATTTAAGTTAATAATAAGATAAATTCATTTATCAACCAAAATAAGTCAGAACACAGTTATTAAGAAAAGTCAATTGATTAACATACACAAATATACAATATAACTCAATCGTTATAACGTGAACTCTTAGAGCACAAGAGTGCATTTCTTTACGTTGTATTTTAACCTTTAATATTTTTAGAAGATCTTCTTTTACTATGTCGTGTTTGAACAGTCTTGTAATTAATAATAAAATAAAAATATAAATAATAAAAAATCGATTATCATTGCTTTTTTTAACATACACCTTTGTTCATAAAAGAAACTTTGTCCACTCCTTTTCGAATTTTTAGCTTTAACGCTTTACAATCTTATCGATTATCTTATCAGAGTGTTTATCTCAGACTCTCAATAAATGCCCGACTCATTTTTGTCAATTTTAATACATTTTTCTCATTCATTAGTTTTGAGAAACGAATGTTTTAAAGTTTTTATTTTTTATTTAGATGCTTATTTTATCGTCATTTTAATTGGTAGATTAATTTAAATATTTATATAAAACATTACATATGTTGGGGTTTGGGACTAAAAACAACTTTGTAAAAGGACAATGATCTGGAAATGATTGTGTATCGATGTATGAAAGTATTCTGCATGAAATAATATTGAATATTTTTTGTGTAAAAATTCTTGAAGGATGTCATCAGAGTTCTGAAGGTACGAAGAAAAAACAATAAACAACAAGTTTATTGTGAAGAGATATCTCCACAGATGTTCAGAGATGTACGAAACGCAATGGATGACCAAATATGGACACGGCAGCAGGATGGTGCCAAGGCTCACACAGCAACGGTTTCAGTTCAATTTCCTCAGCAACATACTCCTGATTTCATTGAACTGGAGATTGGCACTCTAAAAGTCCAAACTTAAATGTCATGGATTTCTGCGTTTGGAGCTTGTTATTAAGAGAGCTTCAGAATTGCCGACGTAACATAAATTCTATTGATGATTTGAAAACGAGCTTGGAACGATATCTCACAATTTATCCTTCAAAGCGCTACACAGGCTTGGATTTCTAGGTTAAGACGCTGGTCTAAAGGGCACGGACGACATTTCGAGCACCTGTCAGTGTAATATAACATATGATTTTAAAAACCTTGGTAAAAATAAAAAGCAAAAACAAAAATAAAATATATTTTATGAAAAAATCAATCTTAAAAATCACGTGTCATACATTTCATTCGTTTTTTTTCAATCAGATCATCAATGGTAAATTTTCGTTTTCGACTCAAAATGCTGAAAGTGCTCATCGATGAAGACGAATCACTGATGGAATCACTGATATGAGATGCTGTTGTCTGAGAATGAATGGATGGATCTCTGTGTTGAGATCGAGCTGATAATGGACAGATATCGAGCAATGACGAACATGACGACACGCCAGAAGAGCTGATAGGATGTGAAGGATTGAATTTGTTGTGATTATCGATTGGTATTGATGATTGTGTGTTGGTGACAGTTGGATTGATCAACAAGGACAAATCACATGAATAATTCCAATCCGTATCGATATCGATATCGAGATCTGTGTCGCCATTGCCATCATTGAATCTCGATGCAGTGGACCGTGAATGAATTGATGCAACCCGATTGGTGGATGATGATGACGATGATGATGCTGATGATGCTGATGAGTGAGAACTGGTGCTACCAGAGCTATTATCATTATTATTGGAACATTGAGATGAAAATGATGGAGATCTGGAAATATCTGGACGAGAAATGAGTGACAAATATTGGCTCTGATTATTTTCGGGCAGAAATTCATTCAAATCAATTAATTCGATCTCGACTGTTGGATTTTGTGTGGAAATAATGTCTGAAATCGATTGATTGTGGCTGTTTATGGCTGATTGTTGTGGAATGCAGTTGTCAACTGATGCTGATGCCGATGATGGAGGTGTCGGTGGCGGCCTGTCCTTCATCGATGTAAGGCTAAACGAGTCCAAATCGATATTCATGTGTCTGAAATCTCTCACAAAATCATCTATTGATACTGATTGGTGATCTGGAATGTCAAGGGGTTCTCCATAAATGAGAAATCTTATCCGGGAACAGTGATTGATGTTTGGTGATGATAATGGCTGGCAAAGAACCGGTTGACTGGTGTCGGACATGGTGTACCACCCATCTAGGAGTAAAAATATTTGATCAATATCGTTGCTATGGGGATGGGTTATTATTAATCATATGATATATAAATTCGAATAAATGCATAAAAATCATGGGCGAATAGAGGTGATGGGGTCGAGATGTTGTCTTGACAAACATCTCGACTAATAACTGGTGAAACAAGCGCATATTCAGCCTGGGAACCTCATTAATCAACACACACATCATTAAACAAGATCCACAAAGAGAACGAACACTCACACACGCCCACCCATATTAACCAGCCCCCTCTCCCACTGTCACCCATCTCAAACAAAATCTAGCATATATATTTACCTGAAAATATTCCATATTTCTGATATCACGGGAAAAATGCAAGCCGTGACCAGAATCATTCAACTGGAACGATTATAAGGAAATAATCAATAGTTATTTATGAAAAAAATACTTTTATATTTGAGATGAGCCACGAATGATGCTGAGTCGATATTGGGTCGCGATATTGATGCCAAATTATACTGGCTGAAACTGAGTTTACAATCGATCGGTTGAGCCGATAAAATATCATCTTGCGAATGACATTCGATAATTGAAATGAGCGAGAAAGATTTCTGTTTCACACACAGCCTCTCATCATAGCGTTCGAATCGATGTTTCAATCCATCTCGACAATGGACAATGAGAAATTTTGGCATGTTTTTGATCAATATCTGTGTATGGAAAACGTTTTTATCACACTGTTTACATATTTCCGTATATCTCATTCTGCTTTTTGTCATTTTGAAGTATGTAATATCATAGGGTAGCGAGAGGAAATAATCGTCAATTGTCACGGATGACTGAATCCCGCATCGGTCACACACAGATTTCATCAAAAAATGACATTCATTCATTCCTTGTGAATCGATTTGTTTGAAATAGTTTTTTAAAGTTGTAACGATACGATCATCGATTCGTTCCTGTTGATGGACAGTGGTGGAAGAAATTGCTTGAACGGTGTCGTAAAGATCTGACAAGAAACCATATGAAACAGGTATGATAAAATCGAATTGAAATCGATTGGCCAACGCATTGAGCACCATATATTGGCGTTTAAAATCACTGATAACGTCTGATGAAGAAAATAGATCAAAATGAACGAGAATCATCGAAACGATTTTGGATTCGGTTTTCAATGGGAGTGGTAGTGTAAGCCAATTAAAAATCTTGGATAAATTTGTTATCGCGCTTTCACTGCTTGTATTATTTGAAAATTTCCTCAATTTGGTAGGAGTGTCCGAAATTTGATTATCATTGCTAAAATCTCGTTTCATTGGTCGTTTGGGTGAAATAGGTTCATTGCCTAGCAACCAATTCGTTATCTTTCCATCTTTAAACAATTTAACTGTTGATTCGTTTTTATCCTGGTCATCAGTTCGTTTATTTGATATAAACTGGTCAGTGTCTGTGGATAATCTATATTTATTTTGTGAATAAATAATAGTTTCATCGTTTGTATCTGCATCTAAATCAACTCCGTCAAAGTTATTATTTTCCAAAATGTTAACAATTGCAGTTTCTTTATAAGATTCATTGGGATCATATGAACTTTCACTTATTGATTTATCATAATTATAGACATCTTCGTTAGTTTTAAAATCATTTGAGTGACCATCTATCAACAGCTTCGATTCGTTGGTGTCAGAGACTTTATCAGTATCATTACTACAGGTATTATTTAAAAACTCGGAATTTAGTAATTTATCAGTTTCAGGAATACGATTAGAATCAAAAGAACTTATAACCATCAATGATTCTTTCCTGCAAAAACTATCATCATTGGTTTTGCTGTGCAAATTATCATCGGTGTTAGTACTTTCTAAATATTCTAAAAAAACCTTAACAAAAATATTCATCAAATAATTTACCTTGACACCAGTTGTTATATTCTTCCTCATCCAAGCACAATATGCATGAATCGCATTCACAAATATAACATGTTGAAGATAAACAGATAATTTTATTAAATAAATTTTGTTTCAGGCAAATTGGACAGTGCATATAATAAAGTAGAATTTCTCTATTGATTTTATAAATAAAATAATATAAAAATTGTAAAATTTACCAAATATTCAAATGAAAATGCAATTTGACATTTATTAAAACAAATTTATAATCTAAAAATTCAGCAACTTGAATTATATGTTTTTCTGAAACTTTTTCAAGTCTAATCAATTTACCTAACTTATTGTCTTATTTTGAGTTTAATTTTCAACGGAATCAATTTATCTTTACAGCATCTTTACTAAATTTGATTTTGTTTAAGATTTTAAAATTCTTATTTTTACAATTGCTTTGATGTTTGAATTTATTAATTTAATTTTCCATTTCATTCTCATGTTCCCATACCTTAATTATATTATTTTGATATTGAGGACGAATCCCTGTCAGATTCCAGTTCATTAGACAGGTTATTTTCCACGACCAGTATTGTATGTAAAAGGCCTTAACTATTAATGTTATTATTTCATTAATCGTTTCTTGTTGTTAATGTTACTTCTGTTGATTGACCATGATTTGTGTAATTATGTTTACAATTAATGTCCTAATAAATAAAATTAGTATCTGGTGATAATAGTATCTAAATCCCTGCATCATTCGTCTTTAAGAACCAGATCAAACGAGATTGCTAATAATCTAATATATAAATAACAATAAATATATTACTAAATAAAAATTAATGAACAAAAACTTAACGGAAAAAAAATAATTTTAAAGAAAGGAATTAATGAGTCTTTAATGATAAATAAATCAGAAAGTACATATTGTTAAGATTAATGTTGCATTATGAACAAGTTTACCAGATATAAAAGTTTGACTTAAAAAAACCACTGCTCATGAGTCAGATACTAATAATCTGGCACAAAATTATACTCTTAAAAAATAAATTCGGATATTATGAAACAGGAAATTTTAGATACTTTGTATTGATTTTCAAAATTACTGAATTGTGAAATTTTAATTAATTCTTCATACCCAGACAAATTATACATAAAACTGGAACTCTTTTCTAGACATTTTTTAACCATTATTTTATTTACTTGGTTTTTTGTTTTGATTTATTTTAATCAAATTAATATTTCCACCTGGTTGTCTTGATTTATGTTTATTAATTTTAATTTTGTTAATCCAATCATTATTATTTTAAGTCTTTTTTAGTTCTTTTAACCCTCTTTAGTCACTATTTATTCATGATGCTTTTATCGATGTTAAAGAATAATGTTAATTCAGTTTTGTATATAAATAAAAAATAACTCATTTATTTCATAACATTTTTAATAATAATAATAATAATAATAATAATAATAATAATAGTAATAATAATAATAATGATAATAATAATAATATAATTTCGGATGATTATTGCTATCGACGATATAATTTATTATTATCATACTTTATTTCATATCATTCTACCTCATCATGTAATACTATAAGGTGTTATATAATATCAAATGATTATCTGTCCAATTAATTTATATGATATAACGTGACTCTATGTATAAGATCAAATACTTAAACGTAGAAATATGGGGAATATACGGAAATAATCAGAATACGGAAAGACGCAGGTCTATCAATATTAATATCAAATTAACTCAAGTCAATGTACACATTGAGTTAATTATTTGCATTGGCTTTATGTTTCTATGTTACCGTTTATTGTAACTGGCTCACATTTTTTTGGACATCCTAGATACTTTCTTTTTTCATTTCCATGCCTATAAATCCGAAGCAGCTTATCTGCAAAGCCAGTAAATTGTATATTTTCAAATATTAAATAAACCATTTCAAAAATGCAATCATTATGCAATGAATTACAAAATATTAACTGCTAAATTATAATCTATTCAACTAATGAAATCAAACCCTAGAAAGATGACTTGGAAATCTTCAAAGAAGTTTATAACTAATTTATTTACTTTGAAATCAAGCAATATTTATCAATTTCTAAATACCTTAGATAAAAGAATAAATAAATGTATCAATAGGACTAAACTTTCAGACGTATAACTAGTTCAAACAAAAGCCTTTAGAATCCTTTTTAAACTATTATTTTGTGTATTATTTCTCATTAATTTTGATAATAGTTTGATTATGAATAAATAAATTATAATTTTAACTGATTTGAATTTTAATAATGAATTATAATTAAAAATAATAATAATTTTGTTAGGTCCATTGAAAAGACATAATTCTAATTATAAAGTATAGCGCATTCACATTATTGTTATCATCAAAATACATAAGGGTTGTTTCAACAAGCCAAAAATTCAAAATGATGATTGAATTAATCATGTTCGTCTTGACTTAAAATTAATTCTTGTGTTAAGATTAAATACAATAAGAGTAAAAATGAAAATATCTCTTCTAGATAAAAGATAATTTCAGTGTTTTAAATACAAAGAAGGAAATTTTTTATTGTTCGATTAAAATTATCCCACTTGAAATTGTAATTTCGATTTTCAACCGGCGCATACCAACAATAACATTCGTATAAATAAACGGCATAGAATAAAAATCTGAAATAGTCTAGAATTCAGAAGATTTTATTAAATGAAAAGTAGATACACAATAAGTACATGGAATGAATTGACTCTCAAACTCAAATCATGGGTGATATTTTTACATTTGTTTTTTTGTGTATGAATTGCTGGTTATATCTTTCTGTTATTCAGCTCATTATTTATCATGATATTCACAGAAACTAAATCTCTACAAAAAATTTATCATATTTAGAATATTGACAACAATAAACAGGAATTACATTGACAATTATTTGCAACATCTGAAGCATAATAATTTTCAATTACATTTGTGATAGAGTCTAAGCTTTACAAAGGAATTTGTTACAACCATATTGCCTAAAGATATTACGATCCTGCATTCATAAAAACTAATCGAGCTAACCAAAATAAATCTATGTTCTCTGTTGATTTTTCCAATCCAAGATTTTAGAAAAATTTTGAGCCACACTTTTTGAGCTTGATTGACATAATTATGTGTACATGAATATTTTCTATTAGTTGAAACTAATAATTTTTTAAAGTGAGACTGATATTTTTGATTTGGGATTTACGAGTTGTCAATAGATGTACTAGAGTTTTGAATACTTCAAATATAAAGATTACGATATAGCAGATATTCTAAATACAAAGTAATCATAGCAGTCAAACACAGAAGGAACAATTCAAGTAAGTTACTCTCTATTTAATATTACGTTCGGGCCTTATTGATTTTATTGTTTTGACTAAGCTTAATCCTATTTGATACCACTACTATCTTAATCAGTCTCTATAAGCTCTTGATTAAGACCACAGGTATAACATACCTTATGTTGATGATCCTTCACCTAGCACAGCCTTATTGTGTGAAGACAATAAGTGTGGCAGTAGTGATATATTTTAATTAACTTAGTTATCAGTCTCAAAATACTTAACCCTATTTAAACAATTAACTATATTTTTTACAATAATTACGAACAATGATTTTACGATTCCTATATGATTTAGAACTGAAATTTAATGCTACAGATGTTTATTAAATATAACATCAATACAAAAGCTGATTAACATCAATAATAAAAGAAAAATTACAGATTTATTTTAAAACTACACAATAAATAAAAATATACTTATAATAGACCTTACAACTCCTGGATTAAGATGATAGTTAATAAATCCACACTCTAGGAGCAAAACCGGTTACCTTCAAGATCTTTGAGTAACAAACTCGATAATAGGATTAAAATGATACGATCTATAATATAAATCAGTATTTTACACGAATCGATCTTACTATGGTCTTTCAGTAAAATACCGGACATATAAGGGAATATTATTATTCTGCAGTAGATGATCTTCTACTGTGCGTCGAATTGAAATTTAAATGGTGTGTCTTCTCCAATTGATGTAGCGTATAACGGCCTCTTAGCAAATGTGAAATTGTGGGCCATTGTGTTTGTGACTGCTGCCTTATATAGGCAGTGTAAATCACTCGCAGATATTCTTTGCGATTAAATCTAATGTCAGTGATTTTATTATTTTATCGATAGAATTTATTCACCGATGAGAGAAAATCTCTCTGAACATATTTATTAGACAGAGAAAATATCTCTCAATTTAATTTAATCGAGTGTTTATTTTATTCTGTGATAGAATTCACATGCGCGAAAATACCTGACAATTTATTTGTCGCTGTTAATGCGCGATTTCTTAATGCGTATTGATATTTTATAAATTAATTTCTTATTTTAGGGAATTTCGATGGATTTCCTCTTAGTAGTTATATTGATATTATTAGTTTGTATATGTTATGTTCAAGTATTAAAGTTTTGGTCATTTTACAACCACCTCATCATATCTGTATCCACTAAGAAAAACGCAACCTAAATTTCGTTTCGGAGATAAGTCTTTAAATAATCAAAAATTTCCAAATTTTATCGATTATATTGATTCACGTCATATTGAAATATTCATATTGCTTTGATTGTTTCTTACATTATAGAAAAAATCAAGGGTTAAAAAATATACATAACATGATATGAATAATTTAAGCGAAAATGCATTTCATTTCATCACACTGAATTTTCTGCTTTTTAAATTTGACAATTACTCATAGAAAACATCTCTAAGAAACTGAATTACAGAATAAATCAAAATTAAAACAAAATGTTAGTAACCAATCTATAGCATTTAAATTTCTGTAGGAAAATTACTAGCGTCGAGGCTCACGGTAACGACCATAACCGTAAAGAAAGCCGTGACTTATTTTAAGAATGTGGATAACAAATGCTGGGTAGGTCACAGAGCGGTCAAGATGTCCACTAGCAACATGAAAATAAGCGTAAAGGGTTGATACACACAGATTCAATAAATGAACGTGCCAATATTCAGTCAGAACCTCTCTTATATCAATCAGTATTTAGAAGTTAATTATCAAGTGGCGCATACCACCAAAATTCGCTAATTTTACGAGAGATGTAAGTAAAATTACTAATATTTCTATGTACGGACGAATTAAATAAATGAAAAACGAAGTACTGGGATTCCAAACGGGATTCCAGATTTCATGATCAAATCCCAGTCTTTTTTGGTCGGTAAAATGTATTCTGTACTTTGACTTTTGTGTGATTTTTCCAATAGGAAGTCTTTTTGGTTTTCTTCTATTTTGTATTGAACTTTCGGGTGCTGATCCTGTCTTGAGTGATAACTTATTACTGTGTTGCAATACGAATTAGTTGTTAGTCATGTCTGTAAGTAAAAAATCTATTCTCTTAAGGATGATGATTTGATATTATTATATTTTAAATTTATATAGTTATTATTGAAACAGATCATATAATTTCCAATTAAAATTACAAATTCTGAAATAATTATTTTTTCAATTTGCCGTTTGATTTTTGGAAAAAAATTGTTATAGTTTTTCTATATTTTTTCTGTTATTTTTTTAAATTTTATATATCTAATTTATTAATATTATTTTTGATTATTATATTTCGATTCTTATAATAAATATATTTGAGAATTAGTTGCTAAAACTGATATGTTTTAATTGAATCAGAAAATTTGTTACATCCATGTTTCGTTTCTTAATTAATTTTCCATAATTCAGAAATAGTAGTAATTTGTAGTAATTATGTAAAGAGTCATGACCTACGAACCAGAATATAAGAATGTGGTGCTCAGTTAGAGGCATATTTTCTCAAAATTTAGCACATTTAGGAAGCTATATTTATTAATTCTAATAATTATAGTAAAAGTAAAAAAAAATTTAATAATCTAATTAAAATAAAATTTTGGTAAAATTGTTTTCTTGTTATCGTTTTATAATTAAAAATAATTTAATTTAATAATTAAAAATTAAAAAAATAATTTTTTTCATTCAGTAATAAATGCTTGCCTAT
>JBBMOY011270317.1:0-15601 GCA_037951405.1 Platydemus manokwari | reverse complement strand
AGAAATATGTTTGCACTTTTCTGCATATTTATATTTTAACTCTTTCAATATCACTTCTATTAAGATCGCAATTATAAATGTTGTTTTAGAATTTTAATTATTATCTAATATTGAAAACCAATAATTTAAGAGTATCAACATTCTCTTGGTTGGTGTATATCATTTAAGAAGTGTATATCATTTAAATATTATGTTTAAGTTTTAATTTATCAATTATAAATGAAGTCTTTTATAATCAAAATGTTAGCATAATGACGTAATATTTTATTGAATTTGTAAACATATTTCAGTTGCGCATAAGCATTGATTAGAATATCCAGCTGATTGTATTTGTATAAATCGATCCATGTATAAATCGATTATAGGATATAGAATAAATATTACCTTATATTTTCATTTTAGATCAGAAAAAAATCACCACGGAGATGAGTTTTATTATTTTTATATGACTATATTCTGTTTTTTAGATTTTAGCCTGGTAATTGATGAAAAACGGGATGATCGCGGAACGAGAAGATTGGTTTAAAGAAAAGCGGACAGTGAACATTTTCATACCTGTGAAAACCGACTATGACGTACAAAAGTTAGACTACAAAAAATCAGAATTTCACGCTTTGATTTTCAAAAGAGAAATTTTTATGTTTTGAATTAAATCTTTACATCTTCACGTCATTATCGTAATCTTATAAATAAAATCTGGTAGAATAAATAATGAGATTGTTTTAATATTATAGCACTGTTTAATATTTCAAATAATAAATTAAATCCAAGGAAATTTCTTCAAAAATATAATGATTATTTCTATTCAAGATAATTTAGAACAAAATTCACGAATAAGCACTTTGAATGTTTTGCCAAGTGATAAAATCGAACATATAAAGAATCTGTATTCTACGCGGCGAGGAGTGAATTCAGAGAATTTAAATTTTGTATACAATGGTATGACTTTGGAAAATTTTCAGACAATTGAAGATTGTGAGTTAACTCCAGAATCGATTATTATTGTGACTAGTGTTCTAATCGGAGGATCAAATTATTGAATAAAGATATTTTTGATCGTTTGAAGTATTGAACTTATTGATTTGTTTTGTGTTGATACTAAAATTAATTTATAATTTAAAGATTTTACTGAATTATCGATTGAACTAATATTAAATTCATTTTACAAAATTATATTCTTAGAGTACATCCGTACTCTAAGTCACGATGAGAATGTTATTAAATTCATCTATAATTTACCATCCAAGTCGTTTTATTAATTTCAGGTTAATTTAAGTTTCGTAGTGATTGTATTGGTGTTATCATAAAATATAAGATTTTTGATTTTGATATAAATTTGTTCAAAAGATATTTTATGAATCAAAAATAACATTTATTCGTTTTTGAGAATTGATGATTCTCTCTCTCTCATTTGATATATTTTTGACTGATGTGTGCTTGTTAAGGAATTCGTCTGTAATTAAATTGATGAGGAAGAATGGGGGGGCTTGAATCACATATCCTTTAAACCCAACATAATATGTTCAATTTCATTGATTCAATATAAATGAGTTATTAAGTAAGGCTGTGTAAGATTAACGATGTTTATATTTTGGTTTATACGATTATTTATATAAAAGATTCTTCAGAAAAATTTCAAATGGGGTCATCAAAATTAGATAATAATATTTTAAAATGTAATTTAAAGTGCGATTGGAAAAATATGCTGATCTGATCGAAATACCCGAATAAATCTCTTCAGTCTTGGTGATCAGCCTAGTTCCCAATGATGTTATGAATTTTTTGAAACATTTGTTTTGAATAAACTGGACAATACTGTTTCTGTACAATCTAGAAACAGATGAGAATGATCAGCAAATGATAAATATAATACGAGTTTAAATAAAATAATTATAAAAATTAGCTGTAACTATAGCAATGGTAATCAACGGAAATATTAGTGAGTTATCAAATAATAATAGAAATAGAATTCAAAAAATCTGAAGTGTAAACTCTGAAGGAAATTCGATTCTTCCATGACCGTTATTAGATCTGAGATATATTTATCTTGAGAGTTAGGAAACACCCCAGTCTTCGTCAAATAATTAATGTGGCAAATTAGGTTGATTGATATGAAAATCAGTTGTACTCAATATCCGATTTAATTTTATTAACCTTATTGGGTATAACACAAATCAATCAAAAGGGTCCCAAGGACCAAGGGAAAACCCTAAAAAGGGCCAATACACACAAATATTTTAACCAATCAGATTCGTTTTTAATGTTAATCAATATTTAGAAGCTGAGAATCGACAGGTACATGCCTACATACGGCAGCAATCTCAAATATCCGCCAATGACGTGGGAGATATAAGGAAAATCTCAAGTAAATCGATTCACAAACAAATTCAGCGAATTGAAAACGAAGATCCCTGACATTAAACAGACACACCCGATGGGTCTATAAAAGATGAATTCCATGGATATCTGCCAGTCTTCTTTGGTCGGCAACTTTAGAGCTTAGCTTATGTGTGATTTTAGTAATCAGCATGTTTGATTACTTTTCATTCTGTTTTTGACTTGCGGGCGCTGATCCCATCTTGAATGATTTTCTTTGTGAATTGCGTAAAGATTTGTTATTGTTATTGTTGAGACTTTAAGTGTAATATTTTGGATAATACAGATTTGTAGATTCAAATAGTTGTTAGTAACCCAACAACTGATATTGGCGTGTGTGTGATTTGGTGATAATATATAATGATTTATCTACCAAAAATTGTCTCTCATATTTACCTTTTATTGAGTTATTCCATCTAGCAGTTTCTTCTACGAGTGCTCGTTTATCTGTACCCATTCTTCATAATTTTAGTTTTGTTATCCGTACATTCCATTTTGATAAGCTATTATAAAGATTGAAATTTGGAACAAATATGAAATTCATTTTTTATTCATTGGTTGAATATAATTCATTACGAATAAGAACATTTTTGGAATTCTTTTTAAAGGTAAGTCTTGATTTATAGATGAAATATCATTATATTCTTTTATTACTAAGAAGTCGTTATTGATCTCAAATAATGTGGTGTTTAAGTCTGAATAACTGTTTTCACAAGCGAAATAATTTACAACATTTGTAAAGGATATCGTTCATATTTTAAAACTGTTACCTTGTATTTGTTGTTTTTGACCAATAATGTTATTCGATA
Source organism: Platydemus manokwari (assembly GCA_037951405.1). Lineage (NCBI taxonomy): Eukaryota > Metazoa > Platyhelminthes > Tricladida > Geoplanidae > Platydemus > Platydemus manokwari. Next base: position 12,416 of record JBBMOY011270317.1, on the reverse strand, counting down.
CAAATTTAAGTCTCTTTTACTCAGCTTCCTTAATCGAAAAGAAGATATAGTCGAGAGAAGTGTTTATAGTTTTATAGAAAGAATTTTATATCATATAAGAATAAATTCTAAAAAGTTACCATTCCAATAGACCAAAACACAAATCTCATCAAGTACCAGCACTTATTATATCTATATATTTAATTTTATAAACGAAAAAGACAAAATATCTTTATATAACTTAATCCCACTAAAGTCGAGCCTCTCATTTGCCTTCGTATTGTGATTTAGAATCTATTGGTCAGATAAAAGGTATATTGATTTAAAGAAAATATCAGTTTCATTATTTACTATGGTTTCCTTTATTATTCTTATATCAAATGTTTTGAGATACAACTTCGTCGACCAACATTCTTCAATAATCTTAATGTTTACTGATAAATCTTCATGCTATCTTCTAGTGATCTGTTTTCTATTTTCTCAAATGAAAGTCTCGCCTTAATCTTTAGTAGATGTTCTTTCAATAATAAAAACTGAGATCTGTCACCTCGAACAATTGACATTTTATTGGACAGGTTTCACTGATCTCAATGAATTTTTCGCAGATTTTGCTAAACAGACTTCTCACATATATCTCATATTTCAAATCGTTAGACCCCTTTAAAATGACCATTAGTATAATGATTATTCACTAATGATTTTCAGTCTGCCTTAGAGAATCTAGTTTAGCCATGTAAATTTAGTCATTGAAAGGATCTTGTATCCAAGATCAGGAGTGCAGCAAAGAAAAAACCATTAGTTTCTGTACTGTGAATTAAGTAATACATCAGTCAATATGAGAAATCTCTTACCGTTATAACTTACACTCATAAATAATTATTTGAATGAAACATTTAATTAATTAATTAAATAAAATTTACCGTCAAAGATTTTATTATAGAAAAATGTTTAAAATATAAAATATCCTCTATTCAATCAAATTTTCTATAAATATTTGATAGATATAAATTGATAATAATGTATTTTTCACGTTAAAACAACGGTAATTATAAAAAAGATCCCATTTCCACAAAATAGGAAAACATTTTCAATCAAATTTTCATTCAATTTTGCAATTACTACCGCAATGATGTCATTCACCTCAATAAAAACCAAACTGTCTGTTACGCAATTAAATTAATCCAATTAATATTATTATTGACTGTTCATATCAATGAATTTTAGTAACTGAGGTGTTTAATCATTCTAAACATCTAACAATGTTCAATTATTATGGCTGAATATCCATAAATAATTATAAAACTTTTTAAAATTTTCCAAAATACTAACGTTTTTGTTCTATTGGTTACTAAAACGAAATTGCTTTAAAACATTTCGTTTAATTTTTCAAATACAAATTTTAACATCTACTAAAAATTTCTTGAATCCATCTTTAAATGTCAAATTAATATTATCGATTTATTGTAGATTTTCGAAATTTTTATTTATAACTGACCTTTGGATGTTATGATAATTGAAATTTTATTTCTTAAAAAATGTCATTATTTCAATTAATAAATCTATAATGGGCAAGAAATTAAAAGCAACAAGTCGGAAAATATACTATAATATGTATTTTTAATTGTTTAATAGCGAATCACAAAACTGAAAGTAATATTTTATTTAAAAAAAACAATTAATAGATAATCTAAACTTATGTTTTTTAGGAAAACCATACTACTAATGAAGTATACAATAGTTATAAAATAAACATTTAATAATCAACAGATATAATCATAATTTGACATTTGAAAAGATAATTAAATTTAATCAACTTCCCCTGTTGTCTTCATTAACAAATCAAACAATCAATGTGTGTCACCTGTTGACCACTATGGACCGATCAACACCTTTATGATTCAATTATCTAATGTCTCTGTTGTATGACATAACAATCATTGTCATTCCCTTAGTGTTCTAAATGGACTTGATGATTTTAGTCCATTGCATCATGATTGATAATACAGATTTTCGTCTTGACATGTCGATGAAATTTCCAAGGGTTATATGTGTGATAAAATTTTTTTATCAACAATGATATGTCTCATTGAGAAGAGAAACAGTTATGAGGAAAACAAATATTTATCAAATTTATCAACATTGTTTGTATCGGCGATTTACAAAAACGAAACCCAGCGGGGAAATGAAAACAATTTAACTAGTCCACTTGTTAGATAATGTATTGACATATCTTTCTATTTTATAATATCAGTTTGTGAAAGATAAATTTCAAATCAGCGTCGAGTGATTAAACAAACCTGTAGAAACACACAAATGTATTTGTATGGGGTTTAGAAATTATCTTAAAATAGTCCACATACATACTATAGTGATCAATAAGATTAATGGTGATAATATTAATTATAAAAATTGATCAGACACAAATAATTTGACTGGATTTACGTTCTGTGATGCTTATTTCGAATTCTCCAAACGAACTTTTAAAAATCTTGAATCAAAAATTGAATATCACGAATAAATTGTAATTTTGAAACAATTATTATGTAATACCGATTAATTAAATATTCCAACCAATATCTATTTGTTTGCATTTTCATTGGCTGGATTCTAAGTTCTCAAACAATATAACTTCCATCAATCGAATTTTCAGTATCATAGGGCTTTAATTTTTATTTACGGGCTGTTTTGTTTTGGAACTTAATTCAATGTAAGTTAATTATTATTTTAAAATTTTCTTAAACGTAAAATATCCAAATAACGATTGTTAACGAATGTAAACCAATTTTAAATTAATTATAACGGTTTATGTCGACTATTATTACTACTTCTTGATGATTATAATGAATAACGATATTTTGGAAGTCTGTTTATTTTACGGAATTTATTGATACCATACAGTTATAGCTGAATTGCATACAATCACATATACAATTCTAGAAAGTAATTGTGATGGATTCATGGTTGATTGCAAATCAAATATGTATTATATAATAATTTCAAGCTCCATTTGGTAGACTCATTATTTTGTTTTCTCTAGATTATATACAAATTATTGATCAGAGGAAAATATTTTCAATGAATGAAATACAGTACAGTAACATCAAGTATGATTCTCTTTTGAATTCCTTTATTTTGTCAATACCATTTGTTTGATAGAATTCTCCGCCAGAGAGCACATATCACCGATTTCAGGACAGCTATGGATAAAACACTTCCAATAGTTTGTTCGGTTCCCAAAAATCCATTACATTACAAATTAATCGATAACCATGTTGAGTCCAATCTATCAAACACTGCCATTACGTTGACACCGGAAAATCGGAAAAGATCCCCAGATAAATTTCATTTATCAGGCGAATTTGATATCACACCAGAAACCAATGTCATGTCGACTCCAATCAATAAACAACAAACAAAATCCAGCATTCGTCGTCGCAGCGGAGCAATGTTGGAAAAGGTATTCAATTCAGCCAAGAAATTCATTCACAAACACAAAAAAATGGACAATACCAATTTAAATCAAATCAAACACGAATTCTTTGAACAAAAATCACCCACCCAAAAGAAAATGACAGACTTTTCAAAAATTAAGAAAAAACGCCATTCTTTTAACAAATAATTTTGCTGTGATTTGATTTTCAGAACTATTAGAAGAGCTGAGATATTTGTAAATATATTTTTATTCCATTTGTTATTATTTTCGAATCACTTTTTAATATCGTTTTTTCGTTGAAATTCAATTTGAATATTTATGATTCTATATGATTGGTTCAGATAAAACAAAATTTTTAGAGAAAAATTATACTTATTTCAAATAATATTACAAAATTTTCTATAAACAATTTTAACCAATCAAAAAGTGGTTTAGTGTGCAAGCACTTTGGTACTCCTGATGATGCAGTTCGATATCTTTGGTTATAATATATTTTTGTTAACATTTTAACATTTTTTCCACTATTTTTAACAACAGTTATATATGTATTTTATATATAATTAATATAATAATGATATTATTATTATTATTAAATAAAGATGTCTCATTGAGATTTAATCAACAATAAAAATCGCATTTTAATCACAAATCCACTTGGAGTTGTTTTACTAGAAGGTTATTAGGAACCTCGAGTTCCAGTCTGACTACAATAAAACTTTAAAATGTGTTTCTTGTTAGGAAATTTAGATTTCTCGGTACTTGTTGAAAATCTAAACACTACGTAATAATTCCGGATTTTGAATTACTTGGTGTAACTTGCCTTATTTATTTTTATCAGACTTATAAGATAATAGCTTCTCTTAAGAGTCTCTTCGTCCTACAGGTCTCTGTGCTGACACATTGACGAGGGATGTGGTGGGCGAAAATAAGATTTATGGAGATAATTCTGAAATCGCGGAACGTAATTATAATTATTATTTTATTATTACTTAACAGTCTTGCAATATCAATCCCTTTGATTGGAAGAAATGCTAGAAAATTTCTGAGTTTCCAACAAATTTATTTATAGAAAATCTTAATATATAACTTCAAATATAATTTCACCTTAAACTTGGCTATAGTTTTTTGTTCAATGAAGTCATTCACTTTTTTGAATTTCTTTGACCGAAACGTCCCATTGGTTTTTCTCCGGCAATGCAAATATGTTGTTATAATCACTATTGAAATTAAAAAATTAATTTTTCCACTGTGTACAACATTTTCATGACGACTACTCTGACAGAACAACAAGAATGATTGTCTTTACTGATATCAAAAATATAAGTAAATATTGGCATTGTCATTATCGTGTTTAATTAATTAGATCATGGAAAATCGCACGAATGTCTTTGTTGGTAAGAACATTGCACTTCATTAATTAAATTTCGTATATCAAACGATTCTTTCTTAAAAGCACCAGCCTTTTTGTAATGCTAGAAAATGAGTGTTACAAGATTCTATACAAAGGAATCAAATTTAATATAAAGTTTCATTCAGATGATTTATTTATAATCAATAAGAAAACACATAAGTTCAAAAATAATATTAATCCCGATGTCTGGAGAAATACGAAAAACATCTGGATAAAAGAATTCTTTAATATTTAAAAAATATAGTTCAGATTTTATCTAATGAGTACTTATCATCATCCGAAATAATAACTAGAGACTGTGACGTAATTTTACTTTGATCGTTGCTTACTAATAACAAATACTGTGAATGGAGACAACTACTTAATGTACTGACGTAAAATGAAACTAAACTGATAACGCAACTGTAAAAAACCATAATGAAACCATAGTATAAAGCTACTGAAATACTCGTCACATAAACCAAATAATTTAATGATTAAAAATATACGTTAGAAATGATAAACAATCTATTAGCACAAAGCTCTTCAAATGAAATCGAGAGACTTATCGAAATAAGGTGCGCACAGTCTTCATAACATGGAATGTGTGGAAGATAACTTTACTTAGAACTGACAAGATCGTGTCACACTTAGAGAAAATTTGCTTATCCGAATTTTTGTAGTTAGCGAGTGATAACTTGCTTTTGCGATTAGTGCCTTCATAATTCCCATCGCTATTCTCTCTTCTTAACTTTCTTTGGTGTTCCGATTAAATCAATGCTTAATTTTTGTGAACTTAATTACTCCCAATTCACTTTATTTCATATTTCCATATATATGTTTCCTATTTATTGCTTACCGCCTAACTTAATCGAAACTGGATTTCCTCTTAATTGCTTTTCTTTTTCATTCGATATTTCCTGACTTGTTACTCAATATTATTAACCTATTAACGAGGCTTTTCGTTTAGCAACGCACTTATTTTGCGGTTGTTATGCAAAAATTGTTTGGTGTCACGTAATATTTGGGTTATTTTTTTATTTTTAATTACGTAAAATTTATTTCTTCGGTTTTCATAAATTATTCGCTAAGTAGTTATAGTTATTTTTTTTAATTATTTTTCCTGGCTATTTAAAACTTTTATACTTTTATTCTTTGGTAAAACTATTAAATATTAACTTATAACTAATTCCGAAGTTTTATTGTTATTCCGAACTATTTAATAAATCTTAAAGATAAAAAATCAAAGCTTTTTAAAACTAAAAGTTTTATTACTCTTAGCTAGTAATCGGATTCATGAAATATTTTAAAATTACATTTTTCATGCAAAACATAGATGAGTAAATCAAGGTACAATTATTTAAATATCGCGCATATTATGGCACATCTACAATCACTGCTTCAATCTCAAACCACAAAAATTGATGTGCATTTTTAATGAGATTTTTAAAAAGCTCAAATAAACAAAATTGTCAAAAAACTTGCTTATTAGAAGTAAATGTGGTGCAAACTTGATGACATACACTCATTTGTTAGAAACCTGACTTCAGAAATAATAAATATAAGGGTTTAGAATGTTATCCGATTGGAACTAGCGGTCTATTGAGAGGTAAGTTTCGCATCCATTTAAACTTATCGACATTGAGCTTGACATTTGTTTATTGGTGGATTCCAATCTTCTCTCATCTAATTCACATTCGCTATTTGGTAATAGAAAACTACTAAAATTGCATTTCGGTTTTATATCAGAGTATTCTTCTCTAGTATCCTTGGTGAATATTCGAAAATTATACGAAAATGGCATTGCTAAGTTAAAGATAAATTAGTTCTTATGTTACCTTTCACCAAGTCTGATTTTAAATTTAAATTTCTTTTTTAATTTTTAATTAAGAATGAGTAAATAAATAAAGTGATGTTTAATGTGTTCTAATCGATATGCAAGTTTTGATTTATTTTTTTACCACTTTTATTAAGCGGCCTAGGCATATTTTCCATGCGTTTAAATAAAGAATTAAAATAATGCTGATTTTATCATATTTAGAACGCATTGTTAGTTTTACTATTGAAATTGTAACTTCTTATGTAAGGTTTTCGAATTATAGCTGATGTATAAATAAGAACGTTCTGTATTTGCAAAATGAAAAATAGCGTTATACTTTTATTAATAAAGCTTAATTTTTTCGTTATAACTCTTTCAGAATCGATATTACTTCCTGAAAATTTCGTGTGTAGTAGGTGCATTAGAAAAACTTTTAAATAAACTCTGTTTATTGTATGCAATGTTTGATGTGGAAAGGTTATGCAATAAATTACTCAATACGAGGTTAATTTATCAAATTAACCCACATTGTATAATTTAGGAAATCACCTTACGGACCTGTCCGAACTTAACCTGGAGAATTCACACACACACAATAATTCAAACAATTGCAGAATATGAAGACATTGTTCCTGATAAGTGGCTATTTGATTCGACAAGTGTGTAGACAATGTTACAGTTATAAGAATTGGAATAAGAAATAATTTTCATAAATTTTAATGTTTTCGGGGTTAATTATATTTTTTTTAATATCATCATTAAGTGGGTATATATTGTAAAACTTATTTCAGTATATTTGATGTGAAAAACCGGTCTCGAAAGAAGAGAAATTGGATCAAATATTTGACGATTAACAAAAGTAAAGTCAAATAGAAATTAACTAATTTTTAAAATTAATGAGATAGTATCTCAAATTTCAAGTAGCACTATCGTATCATTTACAAATGATTCTCAAGTTTCGATAAATTATCGCAGATTATTTCAGACGTAATTGGAATAAATATTTTTTGATTGTTAATCGATTTTTAGAAATTACGAATAACAAGTTCTTGAAGAACTTTCAAGCAATAACACGGTTTTTATGTAATTATCGACGAATGAGAATTACGTAGTCACATAAAATAATTCCCATGATTGAAGATGTAAAAATTAAACAAAACTTGTTATCGATGATTTTCAAAAATCGATCAACATTAAAAAAGTATTTATTTCAACAGATTCTGAAATAATCTGCGACAATTTATCGCGACTTGAGAATAATTTGTAAATGGTACGACAGTATCACATAAGCGGAAAGGAAAGTTGTACTATTGCGAATAGCGATTCTCAAATATGTGCACTTATAATACTGCAAAATAATTTTACTAACTCAAAATGAAATATTAATTAAGTTTTCATTATCTAATAGGAATAAATTTCAAATATCGATCGTGAAACAATAACTTGAAATAATAGATATTTTTAATTTTCATAATTGATTATTTCATTTAGATTATAACATTTCGATAAAAACATTATTGATTTTAAAATATTCACTCACACTATGACAATAAGATTTTGGACATAATTTAGTTAATCAATGTGATTTTAACAATATCTTATATCCATTGTTATTTGGGTTCTGGCTTGTTATTCGAAATTTTCATAATTTATTGTAACGGATTTTAACCTCTGAAATTATGCCATAATTGTAGAAGTTTCCCTTCACGTTATATGATACTCTAACTAATTTAACTCTTACTATTTGAAAGTCGATTGTTATAATTATAAAATAGATTAAAATTAGGAAAAATGATATAAATATGAACCCACAATAAAACAATGAGTTATATCTTATTATTTGGTTTTATAAAATTAAAATACCGATTACAATGGATTTTAGGATCTCATGTGGAATATTAAACAGTAATGAGCGTTTTTTTTTATTAAAAAGGGGACCATATTGATAAAAATGATAGAGAGATGATTTGTGAAATTTTATGTCACCGATGTAACCGATGTAATTATAATAAAAACTTATGTAGATGATGTCCACAAAAATCTTGAAATTTAATATTAGGTTAATTCTATGCATTAATTTTCTTAAGAAATATTATTAGTAAATGATTAATTCGCCATTCAAATTTCTTAAATCTCTAGGTAATTTAGTTTCTTTCTTTAACAAAATACATGGGTATCTATGGGAATTCTAAATAGAATCGTTGCGTAGGAAAATCGACGAAGCTGTTTAAATGGAATATTTATATTGATCCGGGACAGTTATTTTATCAATTTTAAGTGCCTTTATTAAACTTTTATTTACCTTGTTTAATTATTTTTTATGCTTCCTGTCCCATCTTCTTTTATATAGTGTTATTCAAATAACTTGTTGTAGGTTTTTGTTTTGTTTTGTTTTCTTTAGCTTAGTTAATCAATAACTATGTTTTAGGAATCCATTAGTAATTCAAGGCCATAACGTGAAATAACTACTGATATTTAATATTTAAATCATGAGTTCTACTAGAATATTAAGATTTGTAATATATAATCATAACAGTCTTCACGACGGGGTGGCACAAATCCTCACGTCGACTTTTAAATTGAATTATTAAGATCGATGTTTCTGATATTCTGATTCGAGATTTCTTCATTTGAAGTCTTCTCATTAGCTTTGCAACATTTGCCGAATGGCTCTGTTTTATACTTGTTGTTTTGGGTGACCAGTGCAGGATAGTTAGTACTCGATCCTAACAGACATTCTTTCGTTTTCTTTGGTTCGTATGAGCCTTGTAAGTTGAGAAGACATCTCTGAGCAATGTGTTATGAGGAACCCCTAGATTTGCTTTTTATCGAGTTCAATATTTGACAGGACCCAATATTCTCAAGACCCAATGCAGATGACATCGAGGTGAGTCTCAAATCTCGTTTTCCAACAGATATCCTTGTCAACAGTTCTGAATTTCTCGTGAATGAGGAATAGATGATGCTGGAAGTTGTCGCTCTTATCAACAATAATTTTGAGATCGGCTTTTGTTTCAGATCGCCAAGCCCAGCCGTAGTTTACCTGCCGATTCCGGTGATGCATCGATGTCCATGTCAAAGCCTAGTAACTGTAGATAATTTCGTAAATGATATAGGATTATAGCGTAACGTTTTGAAGCTAGTCCTAGAACAGCCGGGCAGTGGTTAAAAATACTAGCATCGGTTTCTTGTTCTATTTGTTTGCCTTGATAAAGTGCGGCATGTAACAGAGCTGTAAGAGATTATTACGCACATGGTTGGTAAATATCCAAACTTTCGGTGATAGATAGAAGTTCTTTAATGGCTTATAAGATAGATGAGATAAGGAAATACAATAGACCAGCTGTCTTTGTTTTTTTACTGCTGACCAATGATTGAAGAAAAACATGGATGCCAAATCGTGTAGAATACCTGAGACTTTGTCACGGCAGTCTTCTGAGAAAAAGTATGTTTTTTCGGGAAAGACAGGGACTTTTAGTGGAATTTGATCATTATGATGATTGAATTAGCAGTCAATTTGAAGCTTCCTGAGTTTTCTGGAAGCAAGTCTAGGTTTGGTTCATCAAGTGTGGAAGTTCATTTCTTATCAAATGCAATATTGTCTTATATCCAGAGGAATGAACTTGATAAATCGGTGGTTTCGTTGAGTCTGCACTTGATCAGGTTGGTTAAGTGATTTCTGACAAATGACCTGAATTGATGGTCGGTACTTGTTAGGAATCTGAAGGCACAAACAATGCTCTGAATATAGTATGCAATTAGTTAGGCCGATTCACCGAGTTTGCATGGATAGTAGAGGAAGTCATTGTTGTTGGTTTTTGAGGCTTGCAGATTCGATATTTTACGAGAGATTGCTCAGATCTATTGGTCAAAGGATTTGGTCAGTTTGTTGACCTCATTAGTGATCAGAATGCGAGAGTCGAGTTTAGTAGTTTCGACGGGAGCCTCGAGTGCACGAAAGTGCTGTATCCTTGACACCTTTGACAGGGGTGCAGTCGAGACTCTGCAATGGCTTCGAAGCCTGATATCATGTTGGTCACTAGTGTTAATTTTGCAAGGCCAAATAATTGGAACCGTTTCATAGAATAATGCGAGGTCAATATAGCTCATTGAATGTTTTGAATAGTAATCACACTTAGGAACATTGATGACAAGGTGAATGTCAACGGCATTGTGGATCAGTTTATTGAGTCTCTTTTCAAGATTTTCTTCAGAATTGGCTATATTGATAAATTGGGCGGAAAATTGCCTTTGATGGATCTGGTAGTTGTGCAGAATAAGGACATAGATACTGAAAATCATTGTTTCACACCACGGTGAATAGAAATTGATGGTATCTATAGTTGGTCACAATAGTAGATAAATTTGGAGTTCTTGTATAGTGTTCTTATTATTTGGAAGTAGTGAGAGTTGCATCTCATTTTCTCAAGAGTATAGTTATAAATGAATTAATGTTGCACTAATATAAAGATAAAAATGTGCACTTGCATGTTTATAAGAAAAATAAGGAAAAAACATCAATTTAAGTCATGAAATAAAAGGTATCAACTTTAAATCTCAACTTTTCGAATAAATTTATTTTCTTTAACCCGTTACCAATTTTGAATCAGATTTAATTATTTTTTTCGACCAATATGATTTCTACTTAAACTTATTTTATTTTATTAATTAAATTTTATTTTAAAATAGCATTTTTATTACTATTTTAATAGTTTTTATTCATTTCTAGGTATTTTAATTAATTTGCTCGATTTATTTTAAAATCAATGATTCCTATAAATCTGAAGCTGTTATGCGATTGACCTTAATTAGATTTGCTACCATTATTTGATACTTTACTGATAATAGAACGTAAATTTTATAAAATATTTTGATATGATCTCGACATAAGTTCATTTAGATGAAGACAGACTTGAAGAAAATGAAAGATATTAATTATTTAAAACGATCTTCATAATGGCTTATTAGATCAAGAGCGAATAAATTCTAATGATTCTAGTAGATTTTTTTTAGGAAGATTGATTTTAAAACTTAATTGCTTAATAATTATGTTGAGGATGGAGTACTCAGATTTATACAATTAATTCCCCCAATTTCCAATTCTAAACAATTCTCCAATCTTTCCAATATCCCAACTCAGAATTATACAATTAAATCCCAATTCCACAATCTTTTAGTTTTTCCAAATCTCCAATATTCGAATCCCAATTGCTAACAATTCATAACAATACAATTTTTCAATATCAATCACTAACAATCAAAACAATCTCAACTCCAATATATAACATTTTATCAAACCTCTCTGAAATCCCGCTGAGTAGTTAAATCAGAATCATTTCACCAGTTGCTACAAACGCCCAGATCAGAAAGCAGCTTCAATTATCAATACCAATATGGACAATAACTTATTGTTGATCAAACTAAATTAATTTATTTTTTATTTTTATCTTTAAGTATGCAACACTTTGTTTTTATGTTGAGCAAGCTGTACTAGTTAGAATAATGATCTTGTGTATTCTTTTGAATTTTAAAAAGGAGGGAGTGAGGGTGGGAAGCGACAAAGATTTAAATAATATAATCAGATAGAAAATTAAATAAACAAGAAAACGATAGTGAATATATGAGCAAAATAATAATAATAATAATAATAAAATGAAAAAGTGAATAATAAAAAAATATAAAATAACAATAAAAATAGTAACAATAATAATATAAAAGTAAAATGATAATAATAATAATAATAATAATAGTAATAATAATAATAATAATAATAATAATAATAATAATAAAAGATC
>JBBMOY011269206.1:0-15605 GCA_037951405.1 Platydemus manokwari | reverse complement strand
GGCATGAAGAGCTGAGCGCGTAGGTGTCATGATCAGACAGTATAAATAAAAACTGCTGATCATGGCATGACACAACACCGAGAACAACCAGAAAACCACAACACAAACAAGACAAGAATTTCAACGACAATTTCAACAAGAATTTCAACAAGAATTTCAACAAGAAAAACAACAAGAAAACAACAACCACAAGAAACCACCAAAACGCACCAGAAACGTTAAGCAGAAGCAAAAGCCACAAGAAGCAAAATTGTTAAGTAATCCGGTATCGTTGGCATACGTGGACTTTTACGATTATATTATTTGCTAGCTTACTCAGAGGGGATCGTCCCGAAGTAAACTAGAAGAGGAACACATTTCAGCTGACGAAAAACAAACTACTGCCTTTGCAAACATCAGGGAGTTATCACATCCGAGAGCTTAGGAACTTATTGTCAAACATTAGTGAGTAAAGTTTTCTTTTTAGTCATAAGTTCTCATAATAATTAATTAAAATTTTTAAATAATTGATTAAGTTCGTTGCATAACTTCTAATTTGAATAATTATTTAACTAATTATCTCTAACGTCCGCGTCCGTATTTCTCTTTTTTATCTTCCATCCGATACCGGATTCCTGTTAATCGCTGAGGCGAGGTACGGGACATTTTGCTAATTGTTTGTACCGTTAAAATCAGTTGTAACGATTTCGTGCGTAATAAAAATTAATAATCCATTGCGTTGTCTTATTCTATAGTACAACCGTGTTTATCAATATTAATTATATTTCGTTCTTTCAGGCCCAGAGACTCAATTCGATCTCTGTGCTTCAATTTAATATATTAAAATCAACTGCCGACATCTTGGTCTTCAATACCAGGTGTTGAAGCCCCATCAGAACTAGTGCCTTTAGGTAAAAGCGGTTAATTTGTATCCAATTAATTAATATATTACAAAACCAACACCAACAATACCACCATCATAATAACATCATATCCTACCAATAATATAAATCGTTATGAAGAAAGATTTTTCCTGAATTTCCTTGATGTTAAATATGCCGGAATAATAAAGAAAATCATAAAAGAGAAAAATACTTTCCAGAGTGAAAAATTGAAAGACATTTATGCGGCAATTATCCACAAAAGAATGCCACAATCTGCAGAGATGACGGATAGAATTCAGGCAATAATCAGCATTTACAATGAAGTCATCGATCAGTGGATGATGACATGGAAGATAGTGGAGATAAAAGATATCAAGAGAAAGTGAGAGCAGAAGGGGAAAAAATGCAAAAGCATGCTGTTAATATCTTCGAATGGGCTGAAGAAAACTATCCAACAGAAGAACCTATAATTCGAAGCAAAGGAAAAATCTAGCAATTAATATCTGCAGAGGAAAATTATCTCAGTTTGAAAAGAAATAAATTTTGGCAAAAGCGAATGCGCGAGTACAGGGGAACTCAGAGAGAACCAGAACTCTGGAAAAGGTACGGTTAATTAACCATGATAATTTTTCCATTTACAGCGACGAGAACAATGCCAATGAGGAATCATCACCAATGCAGCAGGAATATTATTTTACCGATGAAGACCAAATGTTTCAAGAGCAGCTCTGGATAGATGCCCAGGCTGAGGAGGATCAATTATTGATGGATGCTGAGCAAGATTATGAGCGACTCCAAAAAGATGTGGAAGAATTCATCGAGTGGGGAAATAACAAAGAAATAGTCGAGAATTCCAATCTAAATCCTGACGCTGAGGAATTTTTACAAGCGCGACCATGGGGTGTCGTGAATGTAAAACCAAAAAAATAATACTCAAAAGGAAATTGGTGGAACAATCAGAGTCAAATGCAAAAATAAAAAAGCATGAGGACACGCTTTCTGAGACCCCTCAGTAGTGTTGGGAATTCGGCAAAACTGTGTCCAATCCAGCTGCAATTCAATGTAACAATTTTGTTGAGCCGACTGTGACTCGAATTGACAGTTAACATTCATTATGCATGGTCTGGCTGTACAGCCATTGGTCATTATAACATTTTTTATTTTTGTATCCATTTTTGGACTTGATTATTCAAGCGGTGATTTTGTATCGATTTTAGTGTAAAGCTTGATTAATCAAGCATTGTATTTTATATTTTATCTTTAATTAAATTTTTTTATGTCAAATCAAGCTTTTGGGTAATTTGCTGAAATAATAATAATGATAATTATAGCAATAAGAATAATAATTTTCTACACGGTTAAGAAAAATAATAATTTTTAATACCTTTCAAGGAAATTTTGGACATTAAATGTAGAAATATTATATTATTTATATTATAAAAACAACAGGCGAGTTATATCCTAATAAAATAAATGGAAAATCTTTGGGGAATATATTTAATTGTACCCATTTTCTCCAATAATCTGTGACGATTAAATTCGTCTCCCGAATCATATAAATAGGTGTTAAAACTCCATTACTTTCGCCCATTATTCCGGAACTACTGGTTCGTAGTGCGTTATCCAGTCATGCGTGAAGTGGTATTTTCAAAAGCCATTCTGCTCGTATTCGATCCGATTTGTCAAGAAGAATTTGTATCAAGCCTTCATTTCAATTATATGCCCGTTAACGTAGGTTCGATTAGTTATTTAACCAACTGATCGGTATTATAAAACTCGTGCATATTTTTATAATAGAGTTTTGTCTCATTTCCTTGAAAGGTGGTTTTGCTGCAAGAGTGTGCAATCAATTAACCGTAAATCTTCCCCAGAGGCTTGAGAAGGTTTTCGTGTAATTTTTAGTTTTATTTAAACCATTAAATATTGTAGTAATTTATATTGGTGTTAATAAATATTTTAAAACACACTAAACTTTGTTATTAATTTGTGTTTTTGAGTTGAGACTGATACCATTCATTGAAATAGACTGATAGTTTTGTTAAAAACCACATAGTGTTAATATAAATAGAGTTTTCGTAGTTAATATTAATCATTGTTGCCGTTTGATATTGTCATCATACAATATTGAACGCGAGGCGAAGAAATAAATAAATAGGTTCTATAGACCGTACCTAGGGCTTGGTCAGAACGTGTGACTGATTAAGACAACAGCGATCAGCAACAATAGAATAAATTTCGAGACTAATAAGGTCAAATCCAAAAGAAATAAAATTAGCTAGCCCCAAATGCATCATATATATAAAGATATGAGTGAATTGCTGAGATAGAGAAGATGATAACGAGGAAAAATATGGAAGAGAAATATTCCGATAGAAGAACAAGAAATGGGTGGATAACTCTGAACAGAAAACATAGTAATTAAAACCAAAGATCAAACTTGGAAGCTTAAATCAGTCCTGAAGTCATATAAATAGGGGGTAAAATATCATAACCTCGCCTTTTTATATAAGAAACCACTAGACTTCGTGAAGCTGTTATTTAAGAAGTCATTTGTTCAAGTTCATCGTACATATTTGCCAAAAGCATTCGATTCGAATATGCCATTGTAACGTGAGTTCGATCTTTATATAAAAAACCGATCGATATTATAAACAACTTTGATATTTCATATTATCGAGTTTTATCTCAATCCTTGAAAGTGATTTTTCTCCAACAGAAGGAGTATATTAACCGTGTCCTTATCAAGAAGTTTTGATAGGAACAATTCGTGTAAATTGCATTGTTATTTAACCATTGTTTTTATTCAGTGTTATATGTAGTAATTTATATGTAGGTGTCCAAGCGCAATAATTGTTGTATCAATAAACATTTTATAAAACCCAATTGTCTATTTATTGATTGGATTTAATATTGAGATTGATAGTT
Organism: Platydemus manokwari; assembly: GCA_037951405.1. Lineage (NCBI taxonomy): Eukaryota > Metazoa > Platyhelminthes > Tricladida > Geoplanidae > Platydemus > Platydemus manokwari. Next base: position 11,817 of record JBBMOY011269206.1, on the reverse strand, counting down.
TTAAAATCATAGATCATTGTTGTCGTTTAAAGAAATAATAAGGTTCAATAAATTGTACCTTGGGCTTGATCAGAACTCAACTGAGACTGATCAAGACAACAGTGATCTACGAGCTTCGATTTGAGTTTGATAAGAATACTAAAACAAAAAGCAACAAGCCTGAAACGCATCAGAATTAAATAATTAAAATCTTAACTTTAAAAACCAATCCAAAATAGTGGTTACGGTGCCATTAGGCCTAACCACTGACAAAATCCTTGAGGATACTTACTGGCAAGGTCATAATATCCCGAATAAAATTATTCCTTTACCAAGTTAGAGTTTGATTTACTAAATAATTAGCAGTTATAATAATTATTGTTCATTTGTATTATTCATACTTGTAGATAGTAAACCAATTAAAAATTTATAAATCTAATTTTAATTTTATCTATCCTATTCATATTTTATTAGTTCAAATGCTAATATGCATATATATAATTACATATTTTGAAGTCAAATTTACTATAAATAAAAATAGCTCAATTGTGTTGGGTAACATAAAAAATTTAAACGTAGCAAATTTACCTTTTACATTAAACCTTATTGCCGCTTACAGATACGTAGATTAAAAGCCCAACAAAATATTAAATATATTCCGGCCCTGATTTGAATCTCTGCTAATTCACGACGAAAAGCCATATTCCAAAAAATTCCAAAGAATTGTAAGTATCTATTTAATTATAAAAGTATCGTAAATTTTTTCATGATTTTCTAAAGGTTTATATTATTAAATTAAATAATTGATTTTTTCCGATTTATAATTGCTGCATTAAATTATTATTCATTTTCGCTTAATAACTGATTACTTTGATTATAACATAATAAATCGTCGACATTTACATACGAATTCTAGTTTGAAACAAGTTTAACTAGAATCTAAAATCAAATAAAATCTAAAACTTAGAAACAAATAAAGTTTTGTGGTTACGGTGCCATTATGCTTAATCACCGATAAAACCATTATGAGCAATCTTATCAGCAAATCTATAAGGACCCTTCTAAAATATCAACACTATCTCCATAGGATCTAATAAAAACAGTAAAAAAATCATATTAAAAAACCCCCTAATCACCTGGTTATTTGTTTCAAATTGTGTTATTGTTATAATCTGTTGTTTCAATTATAATCTTATTTGTCTTATTGTTACTTGTTTGTTCGTATAACCTTGTTCATTATCTAAATACATGCACCTCGATCGTGCTGGATATAAAATCGATGAAATTGTCTTAAAGTTATCAAGCTAATTAATAGAAACAACCTCTATTGAATCTCTTTAATAATAGTAATTAATTATAAATAAGACGTAGGAGCTCACAATACCATTCTTATTTCTTTCATCATTCACCTACATTCCCCATACAGCCTTCTACAAATAAATTAAGCTCGCTAATAGAGTCTTACCACGCTAAAAAGCGGTGCCACAGAGGTACAATAAGCGTTCCTGTCGGTCATCAGTTGTCTCACAGCAATAATAAGTAATGAACATAGAGATACGCCAACGACATGGGAAATTGAAGGAAATTTGCCAAAAGCTAGGCATTCATAAGGTTTTAACGAATAAAACAAAAACGGCGAGATACAACACATAAGACAAAGTTTATAAAGGGATTTGAACCCTGAGAACAATCACGAGGTTTTATTGTCTTAATTTCTGTCGATTTTTACATTTCGGGTGCTGATCCCATTGTGATTTGACATTTTACTTTTGGAACTATTCTTTTTATCAATAACTTTGATTTACAATTCTTGAGTGTTGATCTTTGACGATCTTATTGAATTTGTGGGAACTGTTATTCTATATTTTTTATAACTGTGAGCATTCATTCTTAGGATCCGTTTTGTTTCAAACACATGACACCTCTCACAGCACTCATATGAATTCAATGCAAAACTCCTCTGAATCGAAATCAACACCAAAACCTCTAGTTTATCTATTGTTGAGAAAGTGCTTCCAATTTCCAAGCACTTCCTACAACATGGACGCAAATTCCCCAAGCACCTCGGATAATGAGCAGATAATTCTTAACGAGAATGGAGAATGGGATGGAACGGTTTATCGTAGAGATAAACCCGAAAAGGTCGGCCGGCAAGAGCCAAAAGAAACTAACTATGTAATTTCTCTAATCATTCCTTGAATGTATATTGTATTCAATTTATAACGTAATTTGTTAAAAATTATATTTTAAAGTTAATGGAATTTTTAATGAAAACAAACTTAAAAATAAATCGGACAACAAAACAATAAATTGTTTAATTGAGCTAATAATATATAGAAATTCCAACGAATTAATTTTGGAATTTCTAAAAGTCTAAAATTAATAGAATTTATTTAATAGAATTAATAAAATAATTGGAATAAATTTTTTGGAAAAATAAAATAATTTTAATTTCGAAGTGAAAAAATGAAAATATTTTAAATTTCTAAAGAGAATTTTCCACTTCTAAAACACTATAAATAGGCTCCAAAAATCATTATTTTTCGCTCACAAAAATCTGGACATAAAATCTTAACAAAAAATCTAAAAGTCTTAACGGAAAAAGAAAACTCTTAAAAACCAAAAACTTTGAAACAGAAAAACTGCCTACGACGATACTTGTTTCCAGACGACAAATCCATAGACTTCGAAAGATCCACAAGCTTCAATTACAACATAATTGGCAGTATTGAATACTTTGCTTTACGGGATTTACTCAAAGGTGCGGAGGTTAACAGGACGGAAATAAAAACACATTTTGAAATCTATATTATTTAAAATCATTACTTATAAGTCGTTTCGTCAAATTCGAATCGACCACTCTCGTGCCCTAAATTGATTGAGCTAAAATTTGGATTGTTGTAGATTAAATAATTTTGCTTGTTGGTCCGATTTATTAATAAATCAATAATTTTTAATTGTAAATTATTCTGAAAATTTTGTAATTGGTTTTTGATTTTCAATAGTTGACTTTTCTCATAAAAATGTCTTTAGTTTTTGATTTATTATTTAATAATTGTTTTTACGAGTTCATATAGTTGTGACTTTAATCGATAATATATTTTTACATAGTTATTTAACAATAGACTGATAGTCGAGAAAGTTGATTTGAATTTAAATCAGATCAGCTGTAAAGAACTCACTTGTGTTGGGAATAATAACTTACAAGACCAAAACCTAACACTTCACTAAAGGAATCATTTTATAAAATCACTATAAAAGTAGTAATTCATATATAATGTATATTTGAAGTAATTTATATATTAATGAAAGGGTATTCAGTAGCAAGTTTTGATATTAAAATTGGCAAGTGCCCTAAGGAATCATTTCATTGTCAAGATCATTACCTTATTGAAAGGTGCAAAAGAGGCACAACGTCAATGATAGGTTAGTAAATAAAGTCAGAAATATAGAAACACTATCTATAGCTACTCATCTCGTCTTCATACGAGTTGACTGAGGAGAAGGAACATATTAGGTTTAGTAGATACCTAGGAATTGTGTGAACTCCAAGAGACTGATAAGGCTCAGATATTGTCTAAACAAGTAAAAGTTAGAATCAAATAATAATAATAAAATGAAACGTCGATCCCAAAATCCTAGAGTAATAAGCAACGTTAATTCTATCTATATTTAAATTAAAAAGTGAAGCTATTCGAAAACAAAACGACACTTTGTGTTGAGTCTTTGGGTTATTAAATTATGTACAATTTGTGTTTTAAAGTATAAAAATATTATTTGATATATAAAAGTATTTTTGAATGAAAAACAATATCGAATATTTCAATGTAAATTCCAGAAGCTTTTATTTTAAAAATGTTAAATAAATCAAATAATGAATAATGAAAATAAAAACTACCCATTTAAGTAGTTACTAACTCTTAATAAAACTCAGCAAAAAAATATTATAAACAGGCTAAGATAACGAAGTTTAAGATAAATAGCTTAACAATCCTACTATTCAAACTTTTAAAATTTAAATTTAATTACTTTGATCTTTGTCTTATCAATAATTCGTTAATCAATTTACGAATGCTTAACATACGAAATTTGTTAAATGTGTTTCACCAGAATAGTTCTTTTAAAAATAATTTTGTCGGTGAAAATCAAGAACCTAAACTATTGGCAATGAAAAATAAAAATGATTTATATCTTTTACTTAAAATTGACCTTATATGAATTTTAGAATTCTTAAAAGTCATTTGTTTAAATTTAATAATGCGAGGTCAAAGACCTTTCGATTTTGTATTTTCTGATGGGAATAAGGCACTTGTACAAAATGGTTTCAAAAATATATCAAAATTCACATACAATATTGATAAGGATGTTAAAAAAGCAGCTGTTTTGATCCCATTATGCATATATAATAACAAACCATCGATTTTATATTGTCAAAGGTCAATTAACATCAAAAGTCACAGAGGACAAGTTTGGTAATGTAAACCAATATTTTTCTCTACATCTAAGTGTTCTAGATTTATATATTTGTTTAATTTAGTTTTCCTGGAGGCTTCCATAATAAAAATGATAAAACTATCATTGATACGGCGCTTAGAGAATCAGAAGAAGAAATTGGTTTGAAAGTAAATAAAATTGATATATGGGGAAAATTCGGTGGTTTTCCTTCCCAAGTAAATCATTTGGTCAGTGAATGGTTATTTCTGATATGTTTAGAATTTCGAATCATACATTACCCCAGTGGTCGGGTTCATTGGTCAATTGAAGTGGGATGAAATCGTTGAAAATCCCAACGAAATAAATTATACATTTGTAAGAAGCCTCGAATATTTGTGTTCGCCTGAAAATATTGGATATACTTTGTATAATCATAGAATTAATAACCAAATTGATTTTTACAATATCCCATTTTTCGGCGGTCTGACCGATGGTTTTCCACGAATATGGGGGGCGACAGCCATTTTTACATACCAGATATTAAAACTGCTTTTGCCAAATCATTTTGCTGGTATTCAATCAAAAGTTGGTCCAACATTTAAATCGTTAGGATTAAAATCTATTTTTTAATTATTTTGGAATTTTTAATGAAATTATTTTTGACAAAGCAATGATTTGATTAATAAAATGAAAAATCTGAACGAAAGGCTGGAGTTTTATTAAATCTGAACAAGTATAAGGAATTTATTTTTAACTTTATTTGCAATGATCCTTGAGAGCTTGAGTTAAAACAGAAGCTCTAAATGAAATTTTAAAATACCGAGGCTATTTTGAATATTTTTTAAATAACTTGATTATTAATTTTTGATTATTTCTTTGTTATAAAATTATTGATAAAATTATGCACAATTTTTGGCTCAAGTTTAAAAAGGGTCGTAAAATGAAATTTTAAATTTGTTGAGTGTATTGCGAAATTCTATATAGTTTATTTAATAACATTCTTTAAAAACATTCTGAATTTTTTATTTAAGTACTTAAGAAGTTTAGTTGTTTGAAATCAAATATTAAATAAGCTAGAGCTTAAAAAATTCCCTAACATTTGGTTATTTGAAAAAATGGAAAAAGTAGGTTAAATTGGCATTTATTGAAAATTAGTGAGAACTCCCGTTTTTAACATTAAAAGTAAATTGAGAGATATTCTCAATTTTTACAATTATTTTATAAAAACAAGCAATGATATTATTAAACATATGTAATAAACTAACTCGATTTATACTTGTAAAAATTTAAATTTAAAAACTCAAATAATCGTATAGAAGTGTTGTGATTAGAATGGGAACTTGATTTTAAACATATATTTTGTCATTATTAGACATCTTAAAAAATATTGAATTATACGAATAAATCAAAGCTAGCAGTTATACATGTATAACAAGAATAATTAAATTTAAATTTCAGTATTAATAAATATAAACACGGAAGTTTAAAGTAAAAAAATTAACTAAAGTTAAGAAAATGAGGACTAATATAAAATTTTAAATTTGTTGAGTTATTGCCAAAAGTTAATTATATTCTTTAAAAATATTTCGAAATTTTTGAATTAAGCATTTAAAAAGAATTTTAGTAGTTTGAAATCAAATATTATATACAATAGAGCTCAAAAATCTCATATAAGTTGATTATTTGAAAACGTATAAAAATATCCAAATTGTAATTTATTCAAAATTATCGTAGACCACATTTTTTATTATTAGAAGCAATTTTTTGCAATTATATGATAAACACAAGTAGCATTGAACTATTAAACATGTTATGAGTTTCCTACTTTCATTTATAAATAAATAAATTTAAATTTGCAAAATCAAAAAATAACGAAAAAGTGCAGTGATTATCATTGAAACTTAGTTTGAAAACTATATTTTGTCCCTATTCGACCTTCTAAAATTTAGATATTAACTGAATTATACGAATAAATCAGACAAATCAATTATATATAAAATTTTAAAATTAACCTATGCGCGAACATTCATTGTTACGAAAGTAAGTCAAAGAACCCGGTTTTTAGCTTAAGCCGAGAATTTGACTGGGTTTTAAAATATTAAATAAATAAAACAATGCGTAATGAGGAACAGTATCAAAAATATTAGATTTAGAATATCTTCAATAACGCAGCAAATTACTAATAAGAGTACAAAACACCAGTTATACAACTATATATAAAGGAGAAAATTTGTCAAAAATAGTAAAAATTGTAATTGCATTGGAATGGGGTTTTTATTTTATTGGAATTCCTTAAAGCATCCAAATCAGCACTTGACTCTTCCATTTTCGATCGATCTCTTATTTTTCTTAAACCCCTCCTAGACTGTCACCATGTTTCATGGCCATATCTTTCCCAGTTGCTTTCATGTTCTACCAGAATTTTTTTGTGAGGTATCATATCTCGTATTTTATCTCGAAGATTAATTTGAAAATATCTTTGAAGCCTTCTTTGTTTTTACAAATTGACAGGCTTCGTATCTTGTTACAATTGTATCATTTGATTCCAACTCTTAGAAATCTTTTTATGTTTCTCTACTAGATTAAATAAAAGTTCAAAGTGACGAGAACAAATTTAAATTTCGACCAGATGTTGATGCAAACTGAAATTTGGAATAAAAAAAATTGACCTTTTCTATAATATTCGAGAACAAATTTCTAATAATGTGAAGTATTGACTGATTCATTACAATGTGTCCACTCATAAAATTTGAACAAATTCTCAGCAAATATTTCTATATGTATTTGTCATTCCTTCCTGATAATGATTTGTGAACGGGATATAAAACTTTAACTCTGTGACTTTGCAATAGCTCAATTGTATTGTTTGAAGCAATTTTAATGCCCTAATAATCCCTTTAAAAAGTTTCTGAAATAGCATTCTGCAAATATTCTTTTAAAACTTGCAAAGATTATTTTCTCATGCTATAGATTCCGAAACCACAAATTGCTTGTTTGGCACGAATTGCGAAAATTGGCTTCAAACTTTAGATTTCATGTTTCCTTCAAGGTAGTCGTTGGCTATTCACAATAAATTTATCCAATATTTTTGAAATAAATGCAAATTTATCTGGTTTCAGTGTTTGATTGCGTTATTTTATTTTATGAATAACGAATAATTAATATTATTTCAAATCTCTCTTGAAAATTTGTTTAAATGATGTGTTTAATGAAACTTATTTTTAAAAACATTATAATGAGTGAAATCAATACTGTCGGGATAATATCTATGCAGGCTGCAAGCCTATAAATTACTATAAATTATATAATAATAATAAATAAAACCGAAAACACACATTAATTAAAATGTAGGCGTGTGGGCGGAATAATATTAATAATAGATATAAAATTTTTATCGATAAATTATTAATCCACCTTGCCATGGCAATCCGAAATAGAGTCAAGGAAATTCAAATTTAAATGCAAATTGCCATGACAACGGTGGATATTACCAAGGAAATCCACAAATCAGGAATAAAATTAATTATTCGCTCACATTTCAAACCCGTATAAATACTGAAGTAAAATTCAGTATTTTGCCACAAATTTACGCAGCTCATAGCGATCACAGATATTTCAAGACTAAGTTCGAGATTTTAAATCCAATTATCAAATTCGAGATTACAAATTCAAAGTCGAAGCGACATTCGCAACGAGTCAACTCATATACTCAACTAAATTCAGTCATTTCTAGCCTCCGGCGACAATTGTTATTATTCAGCTCAATTATTAATTAAAAATGGTAAAATTTCATTATTATTTTGTTCACCTGTTATCATTCTCTGAAAGGAGATTTGTTGTCAGTGAACATTAAACCCTCACAAAATCATAACAGAGTTTGTGAGTCTAAAATCACTACTTCCGTGAGTTTATATACCAAAGTGGGGCCCCTCCGGCGGTTGTTATTTACTGATAAATCTTCAGGGCACAACAGCTTACTCCTTCTAACTTACAGCATAACAGGTTTGATAATATTCATTATAATAAAGTATTTGTTATTACATTATAGTGTTCTTATTAATATTTATAGATAACTCATTCACACGCAACCTATTAATCTGCGAAGTTTCAGATATTGGTGGAAACATCAATCTCTAGCTCACAGCATCTCATTTAATTACATAGTAAATTATCGGTTCAAAAATCGTTGATTCACTATTAACTTATCACCAAACAAGTTTCCATCAATACTTCTGATTTACCGTTAACAATTAAAATCTTGTAATGTTTTTATCAGCTTCAAGTTCGGTACATGATTAATTCGTTATTCCATAATTAATTCGTTTATTATTATATTGAAATCCCTATTTATCGAATCAAGCATTATATCTCTTTTTATCATAAGGAGTCAGACCCGAAACTTGAATATTGTATAATCCGTTAATCTCCTCCTATATCAAAATCTCTTCATTACAAATTGTATTAAAATGGCCAATTCATTTTACAATAAGAAATAAATCTGAATCTTTTTGCGCTTTCTCTTCACTGCTTGAAAATTCAAATTTCTGGGTTCTAGATTTATTTCAGTTTTTTATCACATAGTTCAAAATCAGTTGCATCCTATTATTTTATTTAATAAAAGAAAATTTTTCAGATTTTCCCACAAAATGCGATGTTAAATCAATATCGATTTCTAGGCTAGGGTATAAGTATCATATTTATCTTCGAGTTAGCGGGGGAAACCTTCACGATAGAAATGACAGTGAGATATATCAAGCGAGTAAATTATGTATTTAGAATGTCACTGAATTAAAGGAGTAGGAAATGTAAATTTAATGGTAAGTATAAAATTACCCTTATTTTTATCACAATGAATCACATTAGCATAGAATATTTACTCGTAATTTGAAGAATATCAATAAAATCGGATATCTTCATATATTAACTTAACTAGCATAATAATATGTGAATTGATGTAACAATTGCTTGATTAAGTAATTTCTCGAGCGTGATCGTTGTAGATAAACGGAATATATTCAAATGGAAATAAATGGCTTTGTAAAACTTTAAGAAAATTATTCATTTTATTGAAAAATATTTGCGTTTTTGTGTTGAGAAGTCTTTATTGTCGCACTCTTGCCCTGAATATAATCCAGTACTTTGTCTCACCCGTAATTGCAAGCTTTGTATCGTTCTTTCTGAGTAGTGCGTTGTTTGACTTTTAACATAGCCTAATCGATTTTTAAAAAATTATAATAATTTTTTTTTAGATTTTAGATGATTTGAGTGTCTTGAAAGTATTTCTAAGATTAATGATTTCATTTTGATATCGTGCTATCAATGATTTTCAAATACGTGAGTTGAACCAAATGTGTAACCCGATAATACGTGTACGAAAGATTGCGAATCTGATATATTGGTGAACTGCAGGTTAGAATAGTCAGTGGTTCAATCAATAATCACCATAAAAATTACAATCTAATTGAAGCACATAATTGCAAAAAGAAACGAGAATATTGCTAGATCGAAATCAAAGAAATAAAAATCCAGAGACACTCGAATATTTTCATAATTTGTCTACAAGGATTATTTGGGATTAAGATCATTTCTTGTCGTTCTTTCTCTACAGATTCCATTTAATATATAAATAAAAATATTGATTTAGCCATTGAAATTTGTTAATTATTACATAAATCAATAAAAATTAAAAAAATGAAAACATTTTAAAAATAAAAAAGTAAGAAAAGAAACAATGGCAAAAGAAAATAATGGATACATATTAAATATTAAAAAAACTCAAAATACTGTAAATAATGAGAATTTAAAGAAGAAATATTTTCACTGAAAGCTATTTGCAAGAATTATTGCGAGTGATCTACTCTTTTTTTTTTATCAATTTCAACCATTATCCATGCTATGCTTGTGTAATGTATTTATTTTCTAGATCGAATCTAATAATACACATTATTATTATCAATATTTTCTTACAGAACGTATTCTATCAGATATACGTAGACGGCGCATACTATTTTTTTTTCTAAACTAATTACTTTCTCCTTACCAAAGTCGGTGATATTATCTCATTTTTAGTTAATGGGATTTTTTTTAATGAAAAACTTTTCTTCTACTATCAAACTGTGTTTTCGAGTTTCAGTTTAATAAAATTATTTTTCACTCATTTCAAAATAAACCAAATATTGAATATATTTTTAAAATAATGTCTTAATCTTATGAAAAAAACGTAAATCTTAGTTTTCTTGATTGTGAGACGAAAACAGTCAGATTTCATAGATTTGAATTAAGTAAATCATTATTTGAAATGGTACCAATGAGGCAATTCTATTTTCAATACTTTTTTATGAAGCCATAGTTTTAAAATGTTTATTTTTTAATATTTACAAACGATATTGTTAGAACGATTGCAATTTCTTTCATCTGTTTAGAGTAGGGTTTTTATAGTTCTATTAGACACCATTAATATCCAAATCATGACAGATGCACCAATACTAGTCCTGAAAATTGTGTTGAGTTAAATTGGGTATCATTGCGAGGTTTTCTAAAATTGTGTTATTCGAATATGGTTGATCACATCATTAGTACATCATAGTAGATGACATCATCTGATTTGTTGAATATATTGTCCACAAAATAAACCCTAATATTTCAATAACTAATAATAACTAATTATCTCTACTTGAATTGTGTTCTAGTTGAATGAACTTCATGGATAAAAAATTAATTGTTCTCATGGCTACAATGTATCAGTTTCCTTTGAGGTTGGTTTCGGATGAAAGTATTTTAGTCGATACATTTTCAGGTTTATGCTCTTCATACGTTTCTGTATATCGGTCTCGATATCGCCCACAATAATTTTACTGCTTAATCACCAAGTTATTAAACAATTTGATCACTTTCTGCAATAATAATTCTATAAACCCCAATCACCATCTTCAAATTTCATCTTTTTGAAATCAAAGTCTTAAATTTCATTTTTATATTGAAATTTTATTTAAAAAATTCATGTACTCGTAATCATTATACTTTCTTCCTTTGTTCATCCTTTGAACTTGAAGTTTTTCTCAAGAAAGTCTATTTCGTCTTCAATGTATTGATTTACTTAATCACCATACAGCTCATAATTATTTCCGTTGTTGAGGTGATATAGTATTCTAAATATGCCTTAACGTCTTGTAGTTGTCACAACATTAATTCACTTTTAAAAAGTCAGCATGTATGTATTTTCCGAACTCATACATATCTGTACTGAACTACAAATAAACAAACAACACAACAACAACAACAACAACAACAATAATAATAATAATAATAATAATGCCAATAATAATAGTTATTATTATGATAATACTAATAATAATAGTGACAATAATAATAATTATTATGATAATACTAATAATAATATTAATA
>JBBMOY011268095.1:0-15615 GCA_037951405.1 Platydemus manokwari | reverse complement strand
TGATGCTTTTTAAAAAATGAATATAAAATATTTTATCATTAGATTTTAATAAAAATATAAATCGGTTTAACTTGCTATGAATGGCTGTTAGCAGATTTATTATTAAGTTTTCCCCACCCAAAATCAAGTTTCACATGAAAATAAAATCAACATCAATAAAATAATTTATAAAAAATGGATTATTCACATTGATCGGTTAAATTTAGAAATTGAATTTAAAAATAATCAGTTATAACCAGAAGGTATAATTATAAATAGTAATATAATAACGTCGTATGGAATTATATGTCACAGAACTTAACTTAAAAACATTTAGGAAGTCGTGGTTTCGAAGAATCTTACCATTGATTTGGTATAAGTATTCCTGTAACGAAATTTTTTACTGAGGTATGCAATAAATTTACTATTTTTCCTGATTATTTATCCAATATCAAATGATATTCATTAAATAAATGCATAAAATTTCTGGATTTTTATGAAATAGTCAAATGCTTGGAAGGATGTCCTTGACTAATAACTGTATATCCGCTAGTCCGATTTTAATCAATGTGATTCTTTTCATTACCTTTATAATATCAACCTATTCATTTTAACTAACGTAAGATTTGCTGAAAACTTTGATTTTAATGTATTGGATAAATTTATATCTCATTCAATAACTATATTGGGTGACATTCTTTTCAGAATTGTCGAACCACTAATCTAATTTGTTTCCAATACAGGTTGAAATTTTTCGATATCAGTTGGATAGATTTTTAGTTAATTTTATCTATTTTATGAAAGAACACAAATATTTTTCCCACAAAGAATTTCAAAATGATTTAAAAGGAAATCAATTTCAACTCAAAACAATTTACTTTTGATAAATTAAATTGTCTTTGTTGTTTTGGCATTATAGAGCGATAATGGAAATAGATCTCTTAATAAATTACCTTTATAGATACAATAGGCGTCTGAGTCACCTGTCTAAAGATGAATGTAATGTCGCCATGTTACCAGTTTTATCGAGAAAGGCACCGGAGTCACTTAATAGAATTGAAAAAAATGTTTCTAATAGGTGGGTATTAACAAAAGTGATTGTGTGTGTTCGTGTTTTTTGGAAAATACTTTACTATAAACACATTAAATTTAAATTATGGAGTATGGACAACCATTATTCTTTATGGTGATATTTTAAATTAATCAAATTTTTTTAAATTGGTTGGAGAATTTTACCATATTGACCAGCAACCCTCCTTTTGCAATGATGATTGAATATTTGATAGAGATTATACTCATACAAGTAGGCTATAAATAGTCCACAGAAATTATATGTTGTCAGAAATTGGTGGAATTAACTTCATTCAAAAGATTTTTGTAATAAAATTTATCCCAGCCACGGTATAGTTGACTAAATAATCGGTAATCAAAATTTTAATTTGCTTAAAATATTAAGATAATTCAATGACAGAAATATCGCTGGAAATTGAAAATTAAAAAATAAAAAGTATAAATCATATGTTTGTACTTTTGACACGGGCAAGCTGGCACTATTCTCAGAAAGATAAACTAATGATGCATCCGATGTTGAGAAAATCTCTATGACAGTTAGGCCATGTGAACAGTGGACGAAGAAATATGACATGACAGAATCGGTGAGAAAAGACATAATATTGAAAAAATATGGGTTTGACAGAGAGGGAGAATAATAACGAAACTAAAGCTCAGAACACATGGCAACAATGGACTGTAACATAGGGCCTGGAGAAATTGAAGAAAAATAAGAAGAAACGGGTGCTGGATTGTGTACCTAAATGCCTGAGAAAAATCCCAAACTTCCAAGTCCAATTTAATTCAATACAAATATAGTGGAACTTATTGATTCTGACACTGAATTAGAAATCATCTTTACTGATTAAGGACATTGATTGATTATAATTATCGATGTATAAAAATGATTATTTTATCTGTATGATTATAAAATATACCGTGCGATTCATAAGTTTCCGTCTCTAAAACTAAAATAAAACAACAAAACACAATATAATTTATACTCACGTATTTATACTCATGAATATTAATTATCATTCACTTATTAATATACTTTATTTCTTATTTCTTATTAATCAGTTGAATTATTATAATATGGCGGAAGCAGCTGGTGATTTTAAATTTTCATTTGCGGATAGAGTGTTTATAGTAATAGTGTACCAGAGTAGTGCTAAAGCTTGCCAAGAATTTCAACATTTCAATCGTTCACCACTAGCTAGGAAAATAGTTGTGGTTGTGTTTTAATTTATTTTACTGGACCTTAAGGGGCTTCAATAACGGGTATGAAGACCTCGCTATTGGAAAATTAATAAGTACTGTTATCTTAAGACTTACTTTAGTTGATGGCAGTAGTCCACCTGAGTGATAACGAAAACTTGATCGAAATGCTGCAATATTAAATCAATTAAGCTCCTCAACCCAATTGACTATTATATAATGCTGCTATTTAAATGATTACGTAAATTAATTTTTATGAGTTGATTAATTACTGTATGATATTATCGGATTCAACTCGATATCAACACAATTGGGTTTTAATAAATATATTTTTTAGAGACAAACAGCTGAGAGCGATTTAATAAAAAAATGATCAAATGGCCGGCACATTGCCTCAGCAAGTAGCCAGCAAAGTCCGAAGTGGACGGAGAAAAGATCCGTTTAAAGAGAATTTTTGGCAAATTATTATCAATGCAGTTATATACTAATATAACTGCCAATTATTATTATCGATAAATAATATGGTTAAAAATATGATAATTGAACTGCTAATAATCTAATCATGGGTACAATGTTTATAATGAAAAATTATAGTTAAAGTTTTGAATTAATAGCTTATGAAGAATTACTATAGTAATAAAAGGATCTTAATCCGCTCTGATGCAAAAATTCCTCGTTTTCTTGAATATTACCGTAAAAAGAAAATATGCTCCTTGCGAATGGATTGATTATGCCCTGTTAAAATGGATCTTCGCCATTTAGCAGAAATCTGAATCACATTCCAGGCCGAAAAACAAGCCTCTAAGATCCATCATGAAATTTCCTAAATTTACAGATAAACATTAAATTAAGACCCCGATTAACTAAACAAGACTGGTGGTGTAGCACTTAAGGCAAATCCGGTAGAACAACAAGAACGCCCTCACTGCATTAATGTAATTCTCTTTCGTTCTCCGGAGATAACATAGACGATTACATAACTAGAAACATCAAAACAAAAATATTATACTACCTCAAATCCAATGTCACAGAAGCTACTATTCTTCATAACCTAGACATAGTGGACACCGGGATACTCTCAAGAAATACAGCCTCATAATCACTCCAATCAACATCAACAATCTTTATTGGACTCTATTAGTCGGTTCATAAAATGAAGGTTTGAGTTTGTCGACCCATTAGGAAACCAAAATGCGTCCTTGTGTAGAGCAACTGCAAAAGCTACCATATTAATCAACACAATGAAACATTGCGACAGTTGGGCAAATTAAACGCTCAATGAATGACATAGCTACCAGAATCGTCAATCCCAGATAATGACGACTGAAGAGCCCTCGTATGCGGACATGTAGTAGGCATAACGTGGAAAATATCAGATCAGACACAAAAATTAGCGGCTTCAGTAAATTCAGTATAAATATCGCAGGGGACCAGGTAGAAAACTCAGATATTGAAACATACTAACATGACCACCTTCTGTTTTTTGAGAGATATATAGTCGTCCTCTGCTCAAAAGAAGTTCGATGTCGAAATTATCTAATTTTAGAACCGACCATAAACAAATCGTTAGCCGCTAACAACATCGAGGAAATCAAAGAAAACCTTTTTTTCAAATACTTTAAAAACAGAGAAATCATCTTTTATCCTATACTCCTAATGTGCAAAATATGAATCCCCATAATTGCAAATATCAGCAACAACAAAATTGCCTTTATAGACCCAGAAGGAAATTCAACAAACCATGATAAAACTAAAATACTAAATAATTTAAAAGACAACTTGTCCCATCTTCTGTGGTTGAAAAATAAGCTAGAAATCAATGAAGCGTATGAAGACAGACTCCTGGAATCCAACTTTGAAGAAAGCGGACCCTTGATATTTGTGTACATCCGTAACACCACTAAAAATAGCAAGTTAACTAAAATCAACATATCAAAAATAAAAGAGAATGCGAATGCAGCATTCCACGACCGCCGAAAACAGATTAAAAGAGAAGAACCACTACTCGCAATATATAACGAGGCCCCTAAAGATGCCCTGAAAAGTAGACGTAGCTCAGCGAACAATTTAGCCAAGAATCTTAAAGAAGAAACAATCAACTAAACTTTTTAAATCATCTGTGAATTTGTAAAAAGCATGTCCACAATTAAACACCAGGGTGTCTTTTTTAGAAAGTGCACACAATGATATAAGCAGAGGAAAAATCGATATCAAAATGAGAAACTTATTTAACAACGAACTATCGGCGGCATTTGAAATCATAACGAGAACCATCCATG
Organism: Platydemus manokwari; assembly: GCA_037951405.1. Classification (NCBI taxonomy): domain Eukaryota; kingdom Metazoa; phylum Platyhelminthes; order Tricladida; family Geoplanidae; genus Platydemus; species Platydemus manokwari. The sequence goes on along the minus strand of JBBMOY011268095.1, from coordinate 11,089 downwards.
CTAATGCGTTGCCAAAGAAATGTAAAATAAAGGAGCTTTACACCAAGAAATAAAATCCACACATTGTTGTCCATGAATGCCAACTACCATGCAACAAACCTTGTTTTACAATTCTGCGAACTAAAGAAACTAACTAAACAAGAGCCAACCTTTTCCTTTAGCAAGACAGACTGCGAAACAATACATCAAATGCTTACCGAGAAAGACCTCACCTGGAAGAAACAACATTAACTACCGAGATTTGTTTTACGCAGACCCGACTGTAGAGATGCTATATGCTCTATTCAAAATATGCATAAAGAATATTGAAATACCTGAGGAATGACGGACATACTCAACAACAATGATCCACAAACCGATAAAGGACCGACAAAATGAAAAAATCGGGTCACGGGGACTTATTGCTGCTATATATTGGTAACAACGATCCTTTATTTACAGTTGCGAGAATTGGTAGAGACTTACAACCTAATACACCATCTGCAGAAAAGCTAAGGGCCAACAGACAGTTGCACAGAGCATAATTTCCTTTATTCGAAAAACATACAAAAAAGGCATTTATGAACATCAAGGAAGCCTTTCCATCTGTAAATTTTAAATCCATGTTCACCATCCTAAAACATTCGAGTGTTGACAAACATTCACTCAAATTAATCAAATGCCTGTATAGAAACTGCCGAACAACATATAAATGCGGTGACTACGAAACAAATGTATTCGTAATGTAGTGCGGGATCAGACAAGGATGCCCAATCTCAATATTACTTTTTAATATTACTATCAACCCCATACTTGTGAGAATGGAAGAAAACAAAATTGGGCGTTTACTAATAGCCACCACCAAGATATCCTGCCTGACCTATGCAGACTACCTCGCACTAATCAGAGAAATTAGTGAAATAGTCAATGATGCATCAACACTTGCACAATTAATAGGCTTCCGGTTTAAAGCCTCCAAATGTGGAAATCTGCACGTCACGAATAGTGGCTCCATCCTGAGTAATGTCTACCTTGACAGGCAAAGGATATCTCTCACCAAACTGGAAGATCACTATCGATATCTAGGAATTAACTTTATTGAGATTGAAAAGAGCACGAAAAAGCTAACAGAATCAATACTCTTACCGTAGCAAAAGCTAAGCTCATTTCAGTACTTTATACACACCTCCGGAACTATTACATCACATTTACCAGACTATTGGAATTCGACGTGATGGCACGCAAAAATCTGAAAACAGTGTTGGGTATTCCTAAGTACTGCAGCACCAACTATCTATATTCGTCAAAATCCAATAGCGGTTGCGATCTTAAGAACATGTCAGAGGATTACGCCATCCGATCCATCATACATGCGTTCTATTTACTCATCAGCAAACACGAAGTTACCAGACAAGCGGCATACCACTCACTGAACAAAGCGGCAAATACAAAAATCATGGCCAAAGACCAAAGTGGAATATTCGACTGGCTTAAAAAAAATGCTAAATTTTATTTCAACATAAAAATTTTCGTTTCAAGGCGGTGGGATATCCCTCACCTCGTTTTTTGTTTGTTTGTTTCGTTGGCCTTTCATTTCATAGTGAACTCCCGCACTTCAAGAACACATAAAAGTTAGAAAGTCAATTAAATATGTCGCAAAGAAACTACACATCTCTGTGAGATCCGAAATTATCAATAGCATCTAAATGCTTAGAATCGAACAAAATATTCTATCCAATGAGTTTAATTATGCAAAATCAGAAATTATAGAGTGTAAAAGAATAAAAGAAGCACCAAAAAGGTTAAGGAGATGCTTTGCCCAATCATATCAAATGTTTTGGAACAAGCGAATTTAAAGCGGACGCTGCAATTGTCTCAACGGAACAACGAGCCCTATGTGGAGGAAAATAGTCTCAATTTATCCACAAGGTGAAGACAGACACATTAACAATGGCATGTAGAAAGTGCCTCTACTCAACAGAGTCACAAACACATGTCTTTACTACGATCAAATTATGAAAATTATAGCAAATTATGTTGTAAATAATACGGACTCAATGTCAATTCATTGAATCTAATTTGGGAATAGAGATACAGATGATTGACTAAAGAAAGCTTACAATTATGCTGCTGCATATCAAATGTCCAATGGACGAACCCAAACTCATCAAAGAGACTAACAACAAAAAATTTAAAAATTTTCAGCTCTCTGGGATATGATTAAGAAGAAAAGACTACAATACACAGTAGGATATCCTACGAAAACTTGGAATTCCATAAAATCGCAATGAATTGCATAATATTTCAACATCCTACCTCCAATGGCAATTCCACTGAGGCTGATAAGTGCCGAAAAAATCAAACCATTACAGATCAAAGATTGGGAGCCAACGATGAAACAGATAAAATGCGAAGTGTGATGTTATAGAGTCAATCATTTGAAAGACTCTAATTTATAAAGTCAGTTTTACCTGGCTATCTTATTAATCATTGTTTTAAATAAATACATTTTTTAAAATTTCGATAAAACCTTCCAAAAATATTTACATCATTTAAATCATTTAATCTATACGTTATTGGGTCAGTTTTGCAAATTTCTTTAATAACAAATATTTCATTTGAATATTTAGTAGTATAACCTTTTTCAAATTTATTTTTATTTTTTAAAATTCTTAGTCGATCTGAAATTTTAATTTTTGGTTTAGCATTTAAATTATTATTAAAATTATTCCATTCTTCAACTTTTCATTTAATTATTTCAGAATTTTTACTTGCTTTAAAGGGTTTAACACCAATATTTGAATAAACTTTATTATTAAATTTATTAACAACACTTTGCAATAAATTATTATCTCATTTATAAATTGCCTATTATATTTATCCCATTCTAATAAATCTTTTTGCAAAAACAACTTTACCTTCATGTTCGCTGTTAGTTGCTAACTCTTTTCACAATTTATGTTGTAGTCAAAATTCGTAATTTTTGTACCACAGAAATATATTTCCAAATTACATGTTTTCCAAACAAATATTCTATTATTTTGTATTTCTTCTATCGTCACGTTTGTGTAATCCCTAATTATTCGAAATTGTTGTTCAATGATTCCATTAATGCTGTGATGATAAGGACTTGAGAATATCAACTGCGTTCTCATTTCGAACGCCATATCTTTGATTCTCTGTGATTCATAACATTTTCCACAATCTGCGTGTATTTCCTCGGATGCTCCGTATTTTAATACCCATTGATTCTGGATCACTCTTTCTATTGTTTCCTTGTTTTGTTTATTTATGGGTGTCAGTATTATGTATGTACTGAACTGGTCAATTATTGCAATTATAAAATTTTTCTCCTCTATTTGTTTTTCTCAACGGTCCGAAAATGTCGATGCAGTAACTTTGGTTTTTCCTTCGTTTTCATTGTTGTCAGTTTAGTTGTTTGGCATTGTTCACACTGGGTTATAACTTTGATTTTCTTTCCCTTTCAAAATTTTTTTATATATTGCGTGACTTTTTCCGTTCCTGTGTGTGTTCTATCATTTCTCGTCTTTACACTACTGATATCCAAATTTTGTTTTCTTCAGTTTTATTGTGTCTCTGTCGAGCATGAAATTACTACTTCGCGTTCGAACTATCCTTATTTTTATCATTTCTATCTCATCGTTTTTAATCTATCATTCTTTTCCTATGTTCTTTGTCATTTTTGTTAATATCCGGGTCTTCATTTTTCCCGTATTTGGGTTCTCGTGTTTCGTTTGATATTGGGAACATGTCGTACAGGTATTCCCTGAAAGCATATCCAGGTGTATATCCAGGTTGCTTACATAATTTAGCCATGTATGGAATTGTGGAGTTATTGGGTTCTTTGTTTTCAGCATGAATGTGATTCCCGTACAAATAGTGATTGAAATGCTGACAGAAGTAATATATCTTTCTCATGTTTGCTTATTGCTTGAGATTCGTACGCAATGATTCGTTCATTTTATTTTTTATCTCTTTGCGATAATATCGCTCTTATTGTGTCGAAACTTGCATCGAGATTTAGGATGAACTCCTGCATGCTTCATTTGAAATGAGTTTTTCACTATTTTTACCACACAATTCTTTTAGTGCTCTTGATTTTTTTGAGTATTCCTTTATAAATCTCCTGTAATGTCCACAAATTACAAGAAAGTTTCGTAGGTTTTTTAAACATTTTTTTCTTTCAAATTTTTCTATTGTTTCAATCTTACTTGGACCTCTCTTAATGCCTTCTTCATTCTCATTATTTTACATTTTTCTAAATTGATGCATTGTCTTGCATTTCTTTTTATTACTTCTTCCAGTATTTCATAGTGTTCTCTATCGTTTTTAATATGTCGTCTAAATGTGCCATGGTTTCTTTATCTCTCATATCTAATAATATTTTTGTCATCAATTCTTGAAATGTTCCCGGTACTGTTGCTATCCCAAATGGCATCCATGTACAACAGCATTGCTCCTCTTTCATCGAGATTATCGTTTTTCCTTGTGATTCTTTGTGAAGCCCTACCTGATAATATGATCATATGCATTTCCCAAGTCTACTAACGAGAAATACTTAGAGCCGTGTAAAGTGTCTAATAGGTCTTCCATATTTGGCATGGGAAACGCTTGTCTCTCCGTTATTAAGTGGTGTATTCCACGGTGAATTGCATTTTCTTATAATGTTGTTTTCTCCTTAATTCTTGATTGCCTCTTCTGCCTTTCCTTCTAAATTTATTGGTTGTCTACGAGGTCCGTTTGTAACAATCTTGTATTTTACTAACTTTGTACAACCAATGTTTCAAAGACCTGCCATGAATGCGTTATTATTTGCTTTTAATCTTCCCCATAAACGAGATCCTTCTTTCACCGCAAGACATTCTTTTCTTTTCTTGAATCTGTCTTCATCGGTTACAATCCTACCAAATCTCGCTGTCTTGAACTTGATTTTTGTTCTTATTCTACCAACAACCTCTAATATACTGTTGTTAGCAAATCGTAAAATTTCATATTCGATTTCTACTTGTTCGAGTGTCTCAAATATTGTCTTATCTATAAAATTAACTCATGAGCCCGCGTCTAACAAGCATTCAAATTCTTTATTCTCTATTTTTATATTTATGCTCGTTCTGGGGAAGCTTTAACTCATTGATCGTTACTAATTTTTCGTCTCCTTGTTTTTCTACTACCTTTTTAGTCATCTTCTTCTTTATAAAATTTACAACTTTCTATTGTACTCTATTTCTTGATTCTATATCATCGTTGTTACCGTTTGCAAATTGTATTTCCACTTTCCAATTTTTTTGTTCTGGGGACAGCCTTGCTTGTTTATTATATTTTTGATTTTGTTTATTTGCTTTAAATTACTTGTATTATAAATATCAATATTACCACTTATACTCTCGGTATCTTGCTCAGACTTAGATTTACTGTTTTGTGAATTGCCCCGATACACTCGAAGGGAGTCGGCGCATTCTCTTTTGAGTGTTCTACGTCGTATTCTGAATCCGATTTTTACTCGACCACCGCTACTTGTCTATTATTTAGGTTCACCATTCTGTAATTTTTTCCGTTGAAACTCTGTCTGTTTTCACTTATTCTATTGGTCCTCTGTCTGTGATCAGACCTTCGCTGAATTATCGATGTCCCTTGTTTGTAGTTTGACCTTTGTTGTCCCCTTCTCTCAGCATTTGCTCTTGATGTTCTCGGTATTGATATCTAAGGCACTTTAGGACATTTGTACAATATCTTGTCATGTGACCTACTTAGTGACAGTCGTAGCATGTCACGACTTTCTCGCTTTTACAATTTCGTGCTATATGCCCTAGTTTTTTGCAGTTTAAGTAAGTCCTATTATCTAACTTTCATTCTAAAGGCCTGTGTTTTAGTTGTGCTCTGACTATCGTGGCCCATTCTTCTGCTCCCATTGTGTTTACTTCTCTTTCTTTATTTCTTACTTCATCGAGCTTTTTTACGGTTTCGTTTATTTGATCGACTTCCTCAATATCTCTCATTTTAATTTCTCAAGCTCCACATCTGAACAATGCGCCATGAGGAAAGTTAACTTTGTTTTAGTTATTTTGTGAGACAATATCTTCCACTACATTAAACGATAGCGTGTTGGACGTACTTTGGGATTTTCCTAGCCTCAAAAAATCGATTAAACTTTTTAATAAAGTGTTTGATGTTATCCCCCAATCTGTCTGGCAACAGCGAACAACACAACACTTCTTCATTTTTTATGTTGGATTCAAAAGTCATAATCTTTTTTAACACAAAATAATATATTTCCATATGACATGTTTTCCAAACAAATATTCTATTATTTTCAGCATTAAAACTTCACTTAATTTTTAACATATATTTTTGTTTGGTTTGAATTGTGTTAGTTGGGGATCCCAACACAAGGATTTCATCTTGAAATTTGTAGATGTTATCCCATCTTTCAGAGAATGCTCTATCCGTATTTATTTCATTATCGAATATCATTCTCTCATCTGATATGGACTTTGACGGAATAAAATTTTTCATAAACCACAGTTGTCACCCATATTCCATTTCTTGGAAATCCACTGTTATACTTTTTCAGTTTCAACTTTTAATTCAGATACAAATTGATGATATTCACTTTCTTATTCCGATGGTTTTGAAATATTTAATATTTTATTTTACATTCATATCACATATTTCTTCTTCGAACTAGAATTCGAGTAGCCAAACGAATCAATTGCGTTGCTTTTAACACTAAACCTACCGACATATTATATATATACCTATTTCTACCGATGGCGGTCAAATGACCGATTTTGAAATAAACATTATAGTCTTTTACATTTAATTGCAATTAATATAGAATTTAGTATAAACAATAAACACAAAATAATTATCATATAATAATTAAAAAACATTTATTCTCGGGCTTCAGGAGTACATTTTTAGAATGAAGGCTCGAAACTGAAAAATGATATGTTACTTCAGTAATTTACATGCGTGTCCTTATTCAAACTAAATAAAAATTTTTTTCGTTGTCGCACTTTTTACAGGTGACGGCTCTCTCCCGCAAACATTTTCCACAAACATATTTTTTACATGTAGAACTAATGTTTATGGTTTTATTTTTTTTGTCAAATCCAATTTGACACGTTTTTCGTCTTTCACAAATTGTAGTGGAATCTGCTGAAGTTTTCGCCATATTTTCCATTTTTTCTTGTTCATGTATATCGCGGTATTCGGTGGCAAGTTCCTCTTGTCGCGATATCCTTTATCCTGTTGTTTGCTTATATAAAATCCAAACATTTATAGCAGCCAAATAAAGGTTTACACAAAATCTCATTTAGTAGACTACATCAAGTTCAATAAAGGTAATTTTATTGTTCCAAGTTGTTTACAGGTCAGATTATTCAATTTAGTTTAATTCATTTAAGAGCTCTTGTTCGAGGTTTATCGTTTGATTTTTCATTGTTTCTTTCTGCAGTGTGTTGGATATACATATAATATAGACATACACATAATATAATTAGATGTACATATAATATAATACAGATAATATAATAATAAAAAATTACATAAAAATTACAAATTAAAAACAAAATTCCAAATTGAATTAATCATTAGTACACAAAATTCCATAACAACATATGGAATTGATCAGCAGCTAGTATTAGTCAACAGTAACCAATTTGGTAGAATAAGGGCTTATTCATCAAAGCCCACAGCAATAATAAATCAAATCAGCAGAAAAGGCCAACGCACAAGCATGGCCTACATAAACATAAGCAAGCACGAAACAGCACCTACATAAATATAAGGAAGCACGAAGCAGAACCTACAGAAACATAAGCAAGCATGAAACAGAACCTATATAAATACAAATAACTATATAAACATATTCCATAAGACACAAAAAGCACAAAAATTTCTCGTACAAACTTTTATTCATTATTTCCGCAGTGGACTTCAGATTTCATTCAGCTTACACGTATTAGGATTCAGAACCAATTCATTCACAAGAAGTGGAACTCATAATTATCGTACTTTCGCAAGCATAGGAATTCATTTTCTCTTACGTTCGCAAGCATTGGAATTTATTTTAATTATCCTCATTCAGCATGGTAAGCCTTAATTGCATATACGTTATCGTTGTTTTTCCGTCAATCTTCGACAGGAGATGAGTTGGTAAACAGTGAATTACCATCTGCAAAGTCGTCAGAATTTGTAGATTTTTAAACTTAGCTATCATTTCTTTAGTTTATATTCGGAGCATGTAGACCCTCCGCCGATTTTCATTCTTCAGGGCATAAAGCTTACTCTTTTAATTTTATCATTTTATCAATTTATATTTGTATACAAGTTCATCAATAAAAGTATTTTTATCATATTAGTTTTTATTTACTGATCCACGTTCATTATTTATAACCGTAACCTTATTCCTGTGAAGAGTCAGATTTTTGGTGGATATCCATTAATGTGCTTTTGACAGACTAGAATTGAATAACATTTGGATCATTGAGTGTATCTGGTTGATTCAAATTATAAATCATCACCAAACACCCATAATATCCATCAAGTGCATCTATTTTAGACATTCATTAAAACCCAGGAATATTATTTGATATTTTCTTTGTGTAATCCATTTATACTCAGAACAAAACTTTAGAACATTCAAAATAGGAATAAAAAGAAATAATATTTATTCTAAGATTGAATAGAGCTCAAATAACTAAGTAAAATGCTCAAATTGGCAAGAGACAATGCAAACTAGTCATCTGAGGGAATGTTTTACCAAATAGAAAAGCAACTTCTGGACCAAACCAAAAAATTAGTCAAAGGCCACTTACGCAATCTGGACTTGGAATCTTCATCAAGAAGTTTCCAATTACAATATATTTCGTATCAGTCTGGAAGAACCGAAAACAAGCTTCTAAGAAACAATGCAAAACTTTCTAAATTTATTATAATTCGGCTATACAATTCAATTTTTACAGTTCAGATATAGTTAGGGAAATTTTATACAAGATTTAATTCGAAGGCGTTTTAATTATGTATTTGCACATATCTCTTATAAAATATAATTTTATCACTATTATTTCTCATTGTTTTTGAACACATTACTGAATCATTAGTTCCTATCGATGTAGGTGTCAATTAAACCACATTCAAATCACAAATTTTCGTTTGGCATTGGAATACATTCTATTGTATTCCTAACAAGGATTTAATTTAGCAAAGTTTATGATTTATTTATTATGCTAGAGCAATGATTTTCAACCAGAGTTCCACCAGTACACTCCAGGATTACTGCAATTTCTAAATTTCTAAATTAGAACAACAAACAAATAAGCATCATATTAAATTCAATTTCGAAAAAATATTTTATTATTATTATTGCTATTATTATTTTTATTATTTTATTATTATTTGTTGTTTAAATATACTAAATTTAACATAATTAAACTCACTACATTTGAAAGATCACTTTTTCCTACCACTATTAGGTTAGCTTTTATATATTTTGGTTGCTTGTTGAAAAGGAATATCCTACAATTGACCAGAACTCGCTACGACTTCTTGCTCAATTTTCAACCTCATATTTGTGTGATTTAAGATTTTCAGCTGTGACAATAATCAAACACAAGAAATGAGCACAATTACTGTCTGTGGGAGATGAACTTCGAGTGTGTCTGTCAAAAACAAAACCGAATCTTAAAGAGTTGTGCAAGAAGCACCAGTCTCAAATTTACCATTGAGTTTTTGATAAGAATAAATTTAGTCTATTCAAACATGAACAATACTCTGAACATAAATTCTTTTATTTCATTAAAAAAATAGATACTGTTTTTTGCATAAAACAATTAAATTGTAGCAGTGTTTCCAGAGGAATGTTTCCCTGGGGCTCCTCTCCAGCAAAAAAGTTGAAAACCACTGTGTTAGCGATTGACCACAGTCTTTATTTCCAGCAAGAGAAATCCTTGACAGCAAAACCTGTTAACAACAACCAATAGAATAATAAACTCAGTTGACAGATTTTCTCCTATTTTTTGAGATCTTACAACCATCCATTTCTGAATTCAAATCTCAAACTTTTTATCAAAAAATTCCTGGCATCAATACAAAATTACAGCAAATCCTCAACATCAAGTACACGAAATACAAGTAAATCAAACTCAACTAAAACCACAATTTATATACAACAGTGATTATTAGCATTAAAAAATTTTGCTAACAATAAATGACAACTTACTCGCCATAATTGATTTTCATTTTGTTCATCATCATGTTGTTTAGATTTTCATAAATAATTTTAATTATTAACAGTAAGCAGGTTTGTTTTTTCAGGATCAATTTATGTTGGGAAAACAAGTTGTGGAAATTCATTTTAGTTTAGATTTTTTAAACTTTTATAAATTGGTTTTATGGATTAAATAAAGTATGATATTGATTTTATGGATAACAAGTTATAATTTTCGGTTAATTATTGCCTAAGGGAAAGTGTTGAAGATAAATTAAAGGTATTTAAGTACAAACAAAACAAAAGAAATAAATAAAAATGAAAAAATAAATAATGACAACAAGAATTCATTAAAAAATCGACAAATATAGAAGCAGTGAACAAACTGTAACACAGGAACCATGTACAAAAGTTAACAAGTAGTATGTGCCTTCGAATGTGGACGGTTTATTAAATTGATATAGAATTATAACTCAATGAACAAGTACTTGTAATACATATAATGTTTATCTTGAACCTTTAAGCAAGTCAAGAAGTTATATTGAAAGAAAAATCCAAGACGAATTTTCGTTGCAGAGGAAATACAAGCACTTAGGAGTATTTCTTAATCGTATATCATTCACCTTCTTCTGCATAACAAAAACGAATGAGAAAACATTATGAGGACCATAAAGGTGTCATAGTAATGATCTGGTAGAAATTGTTAAAAGAATATGAATGATTTTAGTTTAAATATAATTTATTTATAATTCGTAATTATTAAATGCTTCATTTCTCTTTTGCGTGTATCTTTTAATAATTCATTTTAAGCATGCTTTTCTTTGTTTTAATTTATACCAACACAGTCTTCATTTTGTTGGCTTCTTGGATGTTCTATAC
>JBBMOY011266985.1:0-15623 GCA_037951405.1 Platydemus manokwari | reverse complement strand
ATATATTTTAAAAATTTATTAAAAACTCTACTACCTATTATAGTAGGTCTAGGTATTATCTTATCTGTTGTTAATTTGCCATAATGACCTTTACATTTTCTATCATTAACATAACATAAATTACATAAACCTACATTACTAGCTCCTAATTTAGGATCACACGAAGATTCTAATTTATTTTTTTGATCAGGATAACGAATATTAATATCGATTACTGATAATTTATCGTTAGTATAAACATCATATCTGATTTTATTTGGATCCATTTTTATAAATCCATTTTTTAAAATCATTATTTAATTTACCTTTTCTTGCTCTTATTTCCCCCGCTTCTATTAAATGAAGGATTGATTTTTTATGAGAAATTAAAGCTGTTTTATTTTTAAAATATTTAACACATACTGTACAATGAAATTCCAAATTGGGTTCATTCATTTTAAATGAATATTTTTTTAATTAGAAGTAATTTTATGACTTTAATATCTAAATAAAACACATAAATTACAATTATTTAACTTTATTTATGCTTATAGTAGATAGAAAAAGAGGGTTCTAGCTCAGATTCAGCACAAATTTGAAAAAAATGAATCACCTTTGAAGCTGGTTTGTCAACTAGAAATGGCATCGATTGTGAAGAAAGTCATTCCAAAAATCATTGTTTATGGAAGAAAAGGAGAAGGCAGTAAAAATTACTATAGAATCTTATAAGAAATTAAGAAAGATTTCAATGTGTTTTCAAGATAATTTTCAGGGCAATCATCAGATGATGCATTGAAAATATGCTCTATAATTAGTAACACTGAAACAGGACAAAACAATGTTTATTCATTAGAGTATTATCGATTTCAATTTTTTTATAAAATAGGAATGCGATGTTTGCAAGACCGATGATATAACTATATAACATGCGATCACGTGTTTTGCAGTGGTTGTTATGAGAAATTTGTCAAATGTCCTAAAATGTCGTAAAAATGTTGAATCTGTAAGGATTTATTTTAAACTCAGCAGAGTCAATTTGTAATTTGATATTTCTATACATCAATTATGTTAAAATTCATTGTTATTATTAATAAAATTTATCAAGATTTGTGACTCGGAAAGATTTTAACGAATATTATGATTTAATATTATCAATAACATTTTATTAAAAATAAAAATATTAAATATAAAACTCTTTGATCTTGTGTAAAAACCAAAATATTCACTCAAACCATTTATATAATTATTATAGGATTGATGCACGCGGATTCAAAAGAAGCATGTAAAAATAGTCAATCAAAATTTTATTGGGAAAATTCCGTTTAATTTTTTAAAATTACTTGTCACTTTGTAATTAATTTTGTATATTCATTAAACATTCTCCAGAAAAAAATATTATTTCTTATATTTCAGAACTGATAATATTTTAAATTTCATTTTTGGGGATGATGGTAATAAGTTTCAAATAGTAATTGAAATTATATTTGAAAATATTATTGATATTTGAACAGAATATATTATTACAAAAGAAATAGATTCAAACAAAATATTTAAAATTAAAGGGAATAACGTAAATGAAAAACAGTTATTAAAAGTTAGAAAATTTACTACAATTTAATGGAAAATTGAATTCACTAGACCTTCGAAATTTATGCTTAGATATCCGCCTTTATTTATTTCGACAAAGCAGGAGATTTAATTATCCATAGCGAATAAATATTTTAACAATTGAATTGTTATCATAAATGACCAATTAAGTTATTAATTAATAAATGTGAGCGTAAATGAATGAAAAAGAAAAGAAAAACTCTTACTATTAAATTCTCGAAAAATAAGTAATCGGCTAGATCCGCAAATGCTCCCAAAAATTCTGGATAATAGCTCCAACGTTTCAATAACGAGCCAACTATGATATAGTAGCTCCAAGCGTATCTTCGATAATATGTCAACACGTAATTTTCGATAACAGATTCGAACAATGCTGCTGATAGTGATTCCATAATTTGACTGTTCGTCCGTTGAAAATCAATAATTAGTTTCTGACAGTTATAGATGTGATTCGCTGTGATAAATTTAATGGTGGTGGTTCTCTATCAGTGCTGGTATTTATATGCGTTTTATCTTACCTGTTTTTCTTTCACGCTTAACCACCACTTTTCTCACACCTAATTTGGTTTATTTCACACCTTGGGATTACTAATTGTATCACATAATTTATTTAGGTAATTATTTTAACATGCCTATTTTAATTGATCTAAATTGGTCTAATTAAACCTTTTGTACTTTATATTAATTTTTTTTTCTATTAATTTGATTAATTATTATTTATTTATTTTATATTATTTAATTATCAAGCTACATTCATTCGCGCTATCGACTCTTCTCTCGCATCGTCTTCTTTGTCCGCTTTCACATATAATACACCATAATAAATAAATCAATAATTTAATATCATATCAGAGATTAAAGTTTATTACCATATTTAATAGCATATCAGAAATAATTAATAATTGTTTAATACGGTATATACAATTACAAAAGTTGCATTAAGTGTTTATTATTCGAGCTAATAACAGATATCAAAAGCAAGCAAAATTGCAAAATCAATCAATATTCGATTTATTGTTATTATTGTTAAACGGGACTGTTGATTGGATTGTTACTGGCCGGCCTGTCCTTATTGAGCATGTTCTTTTGTTTTTTCTCTGGTCAGTTTATAATCAGGGTTATCACCATTGCTACTGTTATGTATACGTTGGGCTATGTGGTGCTCAAGCTGTATGCATGCACTAGGTTATATTATATGGGTTATGTCACTTGCATGCAATTATATATATACTGGGTTATATGTACACTAGGTTATTTTACATGTTGTGTTGTAAAAATGTTATTGTTATTTTACATGTTATGTTGTGGGGGCTCATCCAACAAATATGTAAAAATAATTTTGTACCTGGCCGTCAAAGATCAATAGCTATATTCTTAGAGTTCATTGAGGTGAACTTTCTTACTACTTATTGCTTTATTTTATGTAGGTTTTGGTGTCAGATACTGGTATTTCCTGCTAATTTTGTCCATATATGTCATAGTATTTCTGGAGAACATATTTGTATATAAGTAATCCTTTATAAATATCATGTTGATGTCTAAATATGTATTAAGATAATTCAGCCACATCTGAATTTGTGGTACTATATATTTCTATTTTTTACTACTGATTTAATTGCTTTGTGATCCATTCTAAGTGTGATTCTTTAATCATACAGATAATGATCGAAATGTAAACAGAAATAGTATATGCCGAGTGATTCTTTTCAAGTGATGCTATATCCTTTCTCTCATTTGTTCATTGCACGGGCTTTATATGCGATTAAACTCTAAAGTCGAATGATTTATCTTAATATTTTATAAAAGTCAGGTTGAAAAAACCTTTTTCTGGAAAAAGGCCTATATGGATGATTTATATTTCGTAGATATAAAATATTAATATTTATTATAATTATTACTCAATAATTGTTTGATATATTCAAGAGGAAGAATCAATTTAAAATAAAAATCAATTAAATAAAATACCTAGAAATAAATGTCATCCCTAATAAAATATCAAATAACCATTAAATAATTTGAGAGTTTGCACCTAACAACTAAATAGTTCTATTCATTTAAATGTCTGATTATAGAAAAATAATAAATTATCCTTATTTATCTGGCCAAGAAACAAAATTGATAAAACAAAACATTATTGTTATAAATATTAACAACAATTTATTATTTTTATTTTCTTTATTAAGAAATTGACCACAATTTAATTTTATGCAAAATGAATTTGACCCAATTTTAAAGTAATGACTTTTCGTGATATAACATTTGATATAATAATTTATTTCTAATCGTTATTCTTTGAAATTTTGACTTAAAATTCAATTTTAGATTAAAAATATATTATGTCTTCAAAATATTCCTTGGCAATTTCTACCACATTATTTGGACCTTAAAATATATTTCTATGGCAAGATATTTCTTGATTGGCGAGGAATCTACAAATTTTGTTGTAAATCAATAAATTGATGGTTTTATTTTAATAAAAATGGTCAACAATTGTTGACTGTTAGTTTACTAATGAATTTGTAAGTATAATATGTTTTTAAATATAATTTTTTGTGTGAGCACCTTGCACCAAAAATACTTTATTCAGAATATCAAAAAGGGGCAAGCTCCTATTTGAATTCCGAGACTTTTATATTTGTGGCATCTTCACCTGTACAATTTATTTGATTTTGATTAAATCTTCATTTCATTATAACATCGACAAGTTTGGGATCTTTGTATCCAATCTATTAAATAGATATTAATATACTTATTTTGAGAGAAAACACAAGTACATTGTTCCTGGCACTCCTCAATAATTTAGCAGTCACTTTTTAAAGTTACTTATAAAATAACTCTGAAAATCTTAGATATCATTCTAATTGCTTCTAACGTTAAAATAAGTGGTCTTCGTTGATTTTCCATTAACTGCATTTTGACCTACTTGGACAGGTTTTTCAAATAATTAATTTAAAGGAGATTTTAAAAATCCGGTGCATATATTATTGATTCTAAATAACTATCATTTTACTCAAGTACTTAAATAAAATTTATTCTGTTTTAATTCTTAAATTGCGATTTTATTTAATTTTTCTGTCCGGTTATAATTATTTGCAATTTTAAAAATAATTAACTTTCTAAATCAAAGTATCTAATCTGACATCTAGTACAAAATTTGGAAAGATATAAAATAAGATATAAAACAAGTAATATTAATAATGATATGTAACAAAAGTTTATAACATTCGATAGGTCTTAGGGTAATCTTTTATATACTAATTACTTGAAATAAAATAATTTTAAATATAAATTGAAAATAAATATATAAAGTAAAACTTATGCATAATAAGAAAAAAACTAAAACTTCATCTAATAATTTTAAATTTATTCCTCCAAAACTAATCCTGTTTATAAAGTCTCTGTAAAACCAATCATAACAAACCGCACTCTCACTCAAGTAGAGTATAAAAAACAATAGTATATTAGAATTTATCAACAATTAATGAAATAACGCTACAAATAATAACTTTGTGTACACGGAATTGAAGACGTTTCAAATGAAATATTTTATTAATTTCATTATAAATACAACAAACACAATTTTGACTACCACTTAGAAAAAAATGCTTTACATTTGCACTCTCTTTAGATATGAATTTGAACTCTGGATAAAAGTTCAAGTATGAGACAATAATTACTTGTTGTTATATTAAAAGAGTTAAAAGCTGTCGTCGAAATTTTTTCTTTTATTTTCAGAAACTTCTTGGTTTGCACGATAAATTAACTATATTTTTTCAAGTGCTAATAGAAATATTTTTGCTTTTTCTTTATTTGTTAGAACGAATTAATTTATTGATTTTTTTCTTATTTCTAAATCATTAATATATTTATTAGCTTAAGTTAGGAAAACGGGTCCTTTGACTCAATTTTAAAGTAATGACTTTTCGTAAGTTTTTTTATATTAAAATTTATTTTTAATCATACTTTATAGAAATTTTTACATGAAATTCAATTTTAGATTACTAACAAATAATCAACTCTAACAATCAAAAATCATGTATTCGATGCCTGCTACTATCTTTGGCACTTTCAAAACATTCCCCGATAATTTCTACGATAATGTTTAGATCTTCAATAATATTTCTATGCGAAGATATTTCTATATTGCATAATAATCTACAAATTTTGCTGTATCTCTATAAATAATTGTTAATTGTTGGTCTTATTTAAAAAAAATGTCAATATTTATTGATTGTTAGTTTACTAATGGATATCGAAAAGAAACAAGGCTGATTTGTTGACCCAAGTCGTTATTTGAATTCCGAAAGTTATATATGTGTGGCATCTCCACCTGTACGATTTTTTTGATTTGGGTCAAATCTTCATTTCATTACAAAATCGACACATTAGCAATCGATGTATCCAATCTATTAAATAAATATTATTACACTTATTTTGAGAGAAAAAACAAGTATCTTGTTCCTGGCACTTCCCAATAATTTCGTAGTCACTTTTTTTTATAAAATAACTCTGAAAATCCTAGATATCATTGTGATTGCTTCTAATGTTAAAAGAAGTGGTCATCGCTAATTTATAATTAATTGCATTTTGACCTGCTTTGACGGGCTTTTTAAATAATTATTTTAAAAATTAATTTTTAAAATAATTGATTTTAAAAATCCTGTGCATGTATTATTTGATTCTAAACAATTTAAATTTTACTCAAGTAGTTATATAAAAAATTCAAAACGTT
Organism: Platydemus manokwari; assembly: GCA_037951405.1. Taxonomy (NCBI): domain Eukaryota; kingdom Metazoa; phylum Platyhelminthes; order Tricladida; family Geoplanidae; genus Platydemus; species Platydemus manokwari. The sequence goes on along the minus strand of JBBMOY011266985.1, from coordinate 9,304 downwards.
ATTAAAGAATTTAATTAAATAATTTATATAGATTTTTGCAATACACTACACAATTTTAAAATTTTATTTTCGGGCCCCATTTTTTAAGTTAAGCCTATTTATTAATTGTTATTTCAAATTTTTTGATCACATATTTCATTAAAAAATTTAAGATCTCAATCCCTTTGATATTTTCGTTGTTGTAATTTAGGGTCTTTTTTATGTGATTTCGATACCGGTTGAAGCACAATGTCAATTCAGTAGGTGCATGATTCTATGATTATAATCAAATAATACACTAAATAAATACAGCATTGATAACAAAAAAATGTATCTGTCTATTATATCATTTGAATCTCACTACAAATGTGATAAAATCCCTTTAAATTTTTCAAACAAAACAATTTATCCAATCAAACAAAATTTCAGATTATTTTACAACGCGCAGATATATAATTTTAAGTTATTATAGATTTTATAATATGAGCCTTCAATTTTATTTATCTCTTTTATGACAAACTCAAATCACACCTTGTTTATCGTCTAACGTATCACACCTAGTTTATTTTTTTGATCGTCTAAAGTTTGTTCCGTTTACTGATTCCTTTAACAATAGTCTAGTGCTTTTAAAATTGTTTAGTAATTTTTGTGAGAGTGAAATTCATGATTTATCGACTTGAGCTGGGAAAAACGCTCTTGATACAGGCACTTACTCAATATTGCGAAGGATCTTGTTGGAACAAAATCTGCTTCCTGAACTGTATATAATGAAAAATCCATTACTAAAAACAAAGAAAGTATTGATAAACTTGATTCTTTATGTAAATCGATAATTACATTGGTAAATGATAATAAAAAAAATAAATGAAAAATAAATAAAATTAATCTGGGAAAAATTTAAAATTTTGAAATTCATAGACGGAAAAACAGAAGCAGAATTTATAGAGATGATGAAGAAAAAACTTGTTGTTCAATCTGGAAGGGAATTAGAAAAAATCTGGGATAATCTCCTTAAAAATATAAATGGTATAAAAATACTGAAAGAAGCTTTCATTGATTTAGAGATAATGGTGAAAAAATTAAGTGTTCTGACCATGGGAAAATTAGAAAAAAAATGGAATAATCTCCTTAAAAATACTTATTATAATAAAAAATTAAAAGAAACTATTAATGATCTGAAAAATTCTAATGAGGAAGATAGAAAAGTTATGAAAATAAAAAACCAGGAACCTTCTACACTGATTTAAATTATGAAATTCTTAAGAAATTTGTGTAAGGAAAACTAATTTTTAACCAAAAGTTGCCAAAAAATTCGGATAAATATATTGAGATGGCTAAGAAAAAAGATATATTTTTATGGTATAGTTTTAATAAATTTTTTAATAGTAAAAAGAATAATATTGGAGTGGATGGAAGTTTTACTTATGAATCTAAATTTCCTAAAGACCATGATTATCTGTAATATAGATCAGTGAGTTTTACTTTTGTCTTTCTTGTTCAATATGTTGGTGGAAAAGGAAGTTGAATTGGATAAAAAAATGGAACTGCCTTCTTGAATAAAAATAATAACAGAATTTATATGTGTTGATAAATGTTCTTTTCCATATTTGAGAAAGAAATGGGATTTATTGACTACAAAACCTAGATCATTAATTTATGAATTTAATATACAAATTCTTGAAATTCCTAAAAATAAAAAGTATCGTATTTACTTAAATAATAAATTATTTAAAGTATTAGATAAACCATATGGAATTAATTTATTTATTGGTAATATATTACCTAAGAGACGATCAAAGAGTAATCTCTTGGAATTTATAATGACCGAAGGTGTTATGTTAGAAGAAGAAAAAAATGAAATTATAGAATTATTTGCATAAAATTATCATGATATGTTTTATTATAAGTTGTTTAAATAGAGAGTAGGTGTTTATCCTTCCCTCCCTACTTATTTTATTTAAATTTAATTTTAAAAAAATTATTGATGATGAAAAGGAAAATAACCCAAAAATTTATTCTAAACTTGATGACTTTAGTAGTGGGGAAACTGAAATTAAATCTCTATAAGCTCCCTTAGATTATGAGAATGATTAATTAATAATAATTATAAATCAACTTAGGATTGATAATTTTATGAATGAGAAAAATTTTTTAAAAGACTCACTATCTCACTATAATAAATTAAAAAATAAGTGGACTAAGATAGATAGAACTTCGAAATATTTAATATTAGATGTTGGTGGAATACTAACTGTTTCAGCAACTCTTTTACCTGGTATCTCGGGAATAGGCATAGTGTAGGAGCTGGATTATTATCAACTACATCCACATTTGTTTCAGAAAGTTTTCATATCGGTTTAAGTAGTAAAAAGAAAAAGATTTATATAGAAATTTGTGAAGCTATTAAACATGGTATGGATAAACTTTATGTTTTCCCAACGCTATGGATTATGAGAAAAATTTGTATGCCAATAAAAGAAAAACTACTCTTCCAAGCCATGAAACATACAAACAAAAATGAGGTGAGGGATTTCCCACCGTTTCGAGAAGACCGAAGTTTGTGCGTAAATAAATATTAGATTTTGTTTTATTTTTCATTGTTTTAAGGTGGTTTATCATCAAAAATAATATTAATTTTTCTATAGCAATTAATATTCTTCCTCTCCTTTAAACAAACTTATTTCTGTTTTCCCCACTTTTTATCATAGACATGAATATTAGTTGGTTTTCTTTAATCAAAAAAGCTTCTTTCAACTTTTTAATATCATTTCATTTTTTAAAAGAGATTATTTCATTTTTTCTTATTCCTCTCCTATTTGAACATCTAAATTTTTCTTCAGAATCTATATCGATTCTGCTTCAATTTTTCCTTCCATAAACTTCACAGATTAATTCCATTTCTGTTTCATTTTTTTAAATTATCATTTATCATTGAAATTATTGATTTACCAAAGAATCAAGTTTATCAATGTTTTCTTTATTTCTAATAATGTTATCTTTGTTACCACTAATTAATTCAGATCTTTCAAATATTATACTTTCTATTAAGTTTACTAATTTTATTTTTAAAATATTTTTTTTATTTACGTTTATACACTGCATTAAAATTACTTTCTGGATCACCAAGTCTGTTATTCTATAATTGTGTAAGTCTTAATTACCCCTCATACCACCGAGTTCCTCATTATTATATTTTATATAATATATTCGTTCTTTATCATTAATCATGTCTTGAACATATCTCATACTATTTATTGAACTGATATCAAATTTATGAACTATAGACATTTTTTTAAAAATTCACATCTTAAAGCTACTCCGATTTCATATCTCATATGATCAATATTAGGTCATCTTCATTAAAATCTATGTAATCCTCATTTTTATCTGTTATTTTGAAACTAATTTTAAAAAAACCAAAATAAATATCTGTTTGACACAATTATTAATTGCTCTACATAGGATAACCGTGCAACAAAGATATTAAATCAGCCACTTCTGATTTGTTCACTCAAAAGGACTTAGTAAGATTGAATAAAACAGCGTCGAGGGAGTTTCAAAGCTTGTTTATAATTCTTCGGTTCTACTGTCCCTGCTTTTGTATAATTCAGACCATTTGAACTGAACAAGAAGAATAATTACTACCTCAAGAATTTCATCATGAATGTAAAATATCTAAGAAATTTTTAAAGTTAAAATATTATCTAAAGACGATCCTATAGTTCTGATTTAGTAAGCATGCTTTAAAACTCTAAAGATATATATATATATATTGGTTATTTTTGATTGATACACAAGATATCATTGGCGTACATCATTGAAGTATAAAACATAAGAAACTTTAGTTGAAGCCTAAAAGGTTATACCACAATATATTCAAAAGAAATATTTATTATTAGATAAGTTTGTGAAACCAAACTTTTGACGTAGAGATTAATTGATTTAAAGGTGCAAAGATTCTTAGGAAGTTTTATCAAAATGAGTTCATTAAAATTAGTAAATATTTTTAAAAATGCTTACGATGTTTATATTATAAAACAGAAACAAAAATAATGAAATATTAAAATATAGTTATAATTTTTAAATTAATACCCATATTTCTACATATATTTAATTTTAGGAGATGAAAATTACTTTTATATATTAAATGAAGATGTTGAAATTCCTTTAAATTGTGATGGGTTTGATAATTTAGGGGAAGATGAAATAAAATCCATGAAAACAAATAAGAAAAATACTGTGTTATTTTCCCTTTTAGAAAATTATAAAATTTATGGTGATAGTGAAAAAGGAAAAAGATATTAGTTAAAAATCAATTATTTGGAAAATATAATTTAAATTATTCAAAATATACATTTATGTTGAGTCTACCGGTAGAAATCTACTTCTCCTAATTACTTTTCTGATATATTTTGTCACTCAGATTCATTAATATCACACAAACAAGGGTCCAACCGTTAAATATGAAATCAGTTAAATACGGAGCTAGCACGTGCACAAAATTGAGATACAGGGCAGGAGCTACTCCTGGCCTATACTACCTACCATCGTGCGCGAATACAGTCTTGTGTAACCCATTTAATTTTCATATTTTATATAAAAATCAAATCGCAAATCCTCAAATCACATAGAAATTTGACCATTTTATCAAGCCATGTTGAATGTGCAATCGATTAGCAGGACAGACAATATTCCGAGCTATCATTTCTTATTGTTATTATTATTATTTTAAGTCAATATTATAATAATTATAAATAATGAGATGATTTGAGTAAATTATTGATCATTCTATACCAGATAATTAATAATTGGGATTTCATATAATATATTATAGATTGTTCTGATAACTTTATATTGGTTACATGATGCTGATCCACCATCAATGTTTGAAAATGGTTTGATAAATCCAAATAAATATTTAAAATGTGACACGAAATGGGATGAGAGAATTCTTCAATAAAGAAAAGTAAAGAAAGATCATTTTGTATATGTTGTTCTTAATAGAAACACTGAAGAAAATATAAAAGCAAAATTAAGGTGGTGCGGTTTGAGGAATAATTTGATTTAGTGTAAATAGTTATTGAATAACATAAATCTATTTGATGATTTGATCTAGACTCGAGATCATGAACATGGAATAAATGGGATATTTTGGAGATTTCAGCTATTTTAAATGTAAGGTATCATTTGAATTGATTATTAAATGAATATTATTGAAATTTTTTATCGATTATTTTATCAAACTTAACATATAAAGCAATGAAAGTTCCAGAAGATGATCGAATATTCCAAGGAATCGATAAAATTTCTGCTGTTAAATATTATTAATAGTAAAGTGGACTTGAAGCTTTGAAAATAGGAAATTTATATTTGTGGATTGTAATTGGTGAATATATTTATCAACTGTTCCTGTTAATGTTAAATGATATGGTGAAATGGTTGGTGATGGAAGTGTTGGACTATTTAATGAACAAAAATTATTTCAATGTCATTAAGGTTACGGAGTATTGGCACCTATTTAAAAAATAACTACGTTTACACGCTTTACTTGAAAAGGTAAAGTTTTGTTAAATATCAATATTTTTTATAAGAAATTATTAGTGGCTGTACAGTTACAACAACATTTAAAATATAAATACCAGTTATAAAATAAAACAATACAAAACAATAAAATATATTTGATAAATTGAGATAATTGTATAACATTTAATTATAATGTATTAGCACAGTGACCTCAAGAGAAGAGTATTGGACGCAGGATTGAAATGGCAGTGGTGAACTAAAGGTTAAGTTAAGGTTCTTATGAGATTTTAAGATGTCCATGGTTTATAAATTTGTCATAAGTTGACAATAATACAAGTGATGTTCAAGAAATGATTATTGTATTTTTTTATTTCATGTGTTTCTCCCAGTCAATTAACACTCATTTAGTACACAAATTTACACAAAATTAAAGTTACACATAAACGATTTGTCCTGACAAATTTTGGAAGAAAAGGCGATTAATACATAACACTTTAGTTATTTTTAAGAGGAATTTTTAAGGCAATAATCGATAGATCCGATAATAATCTCTGGTATTTTATACAATAATCAAACTCCTTTTAATCGACAATGGCCTATTTTGCTTAAATTGTAAGTATGATCGCAGGAGCAATGGTTCTCCAAATTTACGTAATTTAGTGGTTTCCTTAGTTTGAAGTAAAGGGGCAAGATTTCGACCTCCTTATACAGTTTTCGTGAATGAAGTTTTATCGTACACATTAATTTCTAAAATCGCTTCATTAGGTTCTATTCTACGCGGATTTAATTCTATTTAAAAACAGTTTTATTTTTCCGTTCATTATCTTAAAAGAAAAATTATTTGAGAATATTTTTAGTGGTTATTCCAATGTCAATTAAAGCATTTAATATGAATTCTTAAATATTTCTTTAAAATATAAATATATTTATATTATTTTTAAGACTTAAAAATGAGCGTAATTTTCCATTATTATTAATTCTCAGAAAATTTTTTAGGACAAAATGAATAGTCTCCTTTGACATATATTGATTCAAAAAAATAATTGTAACAATCCATGCAAATTTTTAAAATTATTCAACGCATATCAGTACCATCGATCGAATTGTTACTAAATATAAATCAATACATTTATGCTACTCCTTGAACATTTATGAAATGGATTTTTGCAGATCGGATTTTGTTACAGTTGTTTAGTTTTAATAAATTTTTTCACAAGAAACAAGTAAAATTAAATAAATCAATTTATGTACTATTTCGTATTTTACAATTAAGTAAATTATTAATGTATGCATTTTATTACGACATTTTAACGCCCAAATGAAAAGCAAATGTTGAAATATTTTTATATTTATCTTTACGATGCTTTATAGCTTTAGTCTGGTTAAATCTTAACGAGGCCTCTCCTTTACTTATTATAAATATTTTTTTTGGTTTAAGAGTTTATATATTTTTTTAATGTAAGACATTTATCAAAACAAATAATTTCTTTCTTATTAACATTACCCATAAAACCCATACTAGCTTTCAAACCAACAGAAGTTAATATTAGAATATATATATTTATAAATTCTAAAGATTCATTAGATTCTAGCTAATTGTGATCAATTATATTTTTAGTTGATTAAGATCTTTAATTAATTGTATGATTTTATAATATATGAAACAATAGATAGCATCATCAACATTATTATTGTCATTAATATTAGTATTAGTATTAGTATTATCATTTTTTTATATTTGGAATATTTTTTACATTTTTAAGCTATTAATTCTAAATTTCAAACTGGAGTCTATAAAAGAATTGTTGAGGAGAGGAATAAGTTAAGAACGTAACATTAAAGAATATTGTCAATTTTGTGACAAATTGGTCTTTTCATTGAAACTGGAAAGAGTCTAATTTTAAATTTTATTTGACCATATTTTAAAATCACTGCCATAAAATCGTTTTACTTAAAGCTGTTTAACGAGCGTTGGTCAGTTTGATTAATTAAACTTATTATTTAATTGTAAAGTTTTCTTATATTTGTTTTACAAAAGCGGGGTTTTCTATTTATATTGTATCTTGTTTAATAAAACAGTTAATTGTGCAAAAATTTAAACAGTTATTCGTCAAATGAAATTATATAGTAATTTGTAAAATAATTTCAATAGACTGATAATCGAGAGGGTTATTTTGATTTTGGATAAGATTAGCCTTAATTGTTGGGAAGGGTTTTTAAGACCCAAAAACCAATAAATTGAATGGTATTGCTAATATTAACACATCAGTTACAATGCTTGCTAAATTGTTCAATATCGACCATGTGTCTGCAATTTTCTGCCATAAGTCTACTGAGCATAGCATCTAATACGATTAACTTCTTTTAATTCATTCTTTAATGTTGCATTATTTTACTTTATTTGTAACATTTCTTTACATAAATATTAAATAATATATTTGGCTTCATTTAACTCTTCATCAGTAAATATTTTATCCTCTAAAGCTTTTAGCTGGAATAAATATAATTTATCAATATCATTCTTAATTATTTCACAAAAATTTCTATAAATCTTTTTAACTGCTTAATCCAATATGAAATGATTTTCCAAAAACAGATTGTATGATTGTAAATTATATAACTCCCAACCCACAATATAAAGTAAATACCAGAAAAATTCCAACACCAGAAAGAATAGATGAAATCATTGTTAAAATACATAACATTACATAAGATATTAAAATTGAAAACTTTGGACCACTATCAACATTAGTTTGTTTTCTTTCATTTTTCACAATGTCTAATAACTTTTCCAAAACTCTTTTATCATTCAAAATATTTCAATTATAGGTTTTTTAAATCTTCCTTTTAATGCATCGTTTTCATAATCCTAGATAATATGGATCAATTTCATTATTTTATAACGGATAACTTTTTTTTCTTTCCCTTCGAACATTTTTATTACAAAATTTAATTATACTCCAGGTCAAGACAATTATCTGTAAAATACATAATATATTTTGAAGGTCAATGAGAATTTATGTTATCAATAAATAAATTAATTTTACACGTGGTTTTGAATTATTTCAGAAGTCCATTATTTACGTAAATAGAAGATCCATTATATGAATTCATAAATTGCAAATCTTTATTTTGTAGATATGAAGTCCAACTTTTATCCCAAATAAGGAAAAGAATAATTGTCAACACATATTAATTCTGTTTTTGAATTATTATCATTTTGAATTATTATTATCATGTTTCAATACAATTTCCTTTTCGACCAATATATTGAACAAGTAAAACAAAACTAAATTTATCAAATTTGTATCCTATTTATATATCTCAATTTAAATCTAAATTTATATTCTTATTTCTTTATTAATTATATAATTATCCTAATTATTTAAACGGGCACGTTTTTCGGTTCCCCAAACCATTAACATGAATAATAGTTGGTTTTCTTTGATAAGTGAAAGATTCTCTCAATTCTTTGATATAATTAATATTTTTAGGGTAATCTTCAAATTTTCTTCTAATTCTTTTCCAAATTGAACACCAAATTTAATTTTCTTCATATCTACAAATCCCTACTATAAACTTCAAAATTTCAAGGTTTGTGAAGGATTAATCCCATTTCCATTTCATTTACTTTTTTTTTCTCATTTATCATGTAAATTATTGGTTAATATAAAGAATGAATTTTATCAATGTTTTATTCTTTAATAATGTTATCTTTGTTTTCCTTTTAAAATTAGGATCTTTTACTTGATTCAGAATTTAAAATAGTGATTTTTTAGTAAGTTTGTTATTCTATAATTAT
>JBBMOY011266984.1:0-22273 GCA_037951405.1 Platydemus manokwari | reverse complement strand
GATGTCAAACTGATCATTAAAAATGCTTACAGATAAAAATCATTTTATTGATTGGATAAAAATCCCATCAGATTTACATTTCCAAAATTACACAAGAAACACAATTCCAAAACATAGTCAATTTTGATAGAGAAAACTAGAATCATAAGCAGTAGTTAATTAAAATTATTATTATTTAGTTCTCAAGTTATTGAGTGACACAGGATTCGGCCTTGAGTTTTGAGGAAAAATCCTTAAAACAGATAAAATCGGCCTCAATAATCCATTTAACATTTCGTGTTTCGTATTTCTATATTAATATTTATTCTGTAAAACAGGGAATGTTTCTACAATATTAGCCCACGATTTACACACACACACGTGCACACACACATACATATATATGATATCTAAGAAATTTCAATGATGCTTTGACATCGATTTGGATACAATAACATTTTGTATCTTTATGACATGGTTCTATGATTTAATATATATAATCGAAATAAAAAATATATTTGATACCCGGGATAATTCAAAAGCAAATAAATATAAATATATAAATGTAGCACCGAGAAACTCAATTCCCATTACGTAATAAAAACATAATAATTGTTGTAACCGTATTTCCCAACTGTCGAGTTTGTAATTATTAGATCACTCTCATACATGATAATAATAGTTGTAGAGGGCTGTTTGCATTTTATTAAAAGGGTTCGTCGTAATTAGCAATAAATTAAAAGTTCCGATAATACATATCCACATGGAATAATATTATGAAATCATTATAATATATATATAATTCCTAGACGGTACAATAATTATTGAAATTATCCAATCAAAGACTTACAAATTTTGAATGTTATTTACATAATTTGTGTCGACCTCATTACATAATATAAACATTTATATGATTAAAATTTTATTTATAGATTTTTTTAAGTCGTTTTTATTTAAGGTTGGACTATTTTATAAATCAACTTCCTAACATTTAGTCAATCTAAATGAATTTATATTTTTAAGCGGTTTTTGTAATATATACTTTTTTCCTTTGAATACAAAAAGAGAAATTAATTTGTTAATTTTAATTAGTTATTATCAATAATTCAGTAAAATTAAATATTGTACTAACTGCACACAATGCATATATTGGAACCATCCACAATATTCTGAAAGTATAAATCATGTTATATTTAATGGTAATCTAAAACACCCAAACCTTATAATATGTCTTTGCAAATAAGGTTTTGAATAATTTACCACGTGCTCCAAAATTGTCCATAATGATATTGGAACGGCGCCCATAACAAATATGCCTCCCACTAACCAGGCTTCTTTACGGCTATTTGCATGCTCATTATTAAATTCATTTATTATAAATGGCAATGAGATACAAATTAATATAACATAGATTATCATTATAAATGGTTTCAGCCATAATTTCCAATTCATTTTAATATTAAATTATTTTGACAAATTAAATATTTTAAAAAATCATTATTTAATACTGATGCAGTAGAATTTTAAAACAACAGTATTATATGATTATTATAAGAGTTATTAAATATTAGAAATGGGTTTTTTAGATTTATTATGAATTAAACAATTTTATCTATAATAATAATATATTTATACAAAAGTAAATTTATGCAAGTCATACTAAAAAAACATGGTAAGTCGTATGAACAGCTTATTTTTGAAAATATAAAGAGCATGTTTATTTTAACACCGACATATTTAACGGTTTGCAATTTAATAAATATAAAAATACTGTTAACTGTCAGCATAGTAGTTTAAATTTTTTGGATTTCTATATGTGTATAATTAACTCATAAATTGGAACATTAAACATCGTTTTAAAAAATAATGTTTTAACAATAATCCAAATTAATGAAATAACTTTCTCAATTGTTTAAAATATTAAGTCAATGAAAATTTTTCATTTCCCTTGAAACACACATATTTTCCCGTTATTCTTCTGGCACTGGGGATTTACACGTACTAGCATCTTCTCTCCCACCTTAAAAATTCGATGTGCTATTCTCCCCTGTCTTGGTTAAACGTTATGTTGGCTACCATTATGGAATTTTCTCTAGCTGCTACTGCTGCAATATCATCTCGAGTTTAGTTATTGTGACTCACATCCGTATAGACATTGATTATTTGCCGGTATATTATCTCGAAAAGCGAGACATCGTTGTTGATTGATGTCTTGAGTTGATATAGAACTCTATCCTTGGCAACAATTAAGCCCAAATTTTAACTCTAGCATCACTTTCAGCTTATCTTTAAGTTTTTGTATATCAGCACATCATCCAAATGTACCACAACGCCTTCAAAGATCAATTCATCCAACAGCTTATATATTAGATTTTTAAAAGTTACTGGTGATGTGGATAGTCCAAACGAGAGTCTATTGAAATTTTATTAGCCGGTTCTTGTGCTAAAAGCGGTGCAATATTGGGACTTCGGACTTATTTCGACTTGGTAATAAGCGTGTCCCAAATTTATCGAGGAGAAATATTTAGCATCCACCAAGCAATCTAGAGGTTAATTGGTATAAGGCATAGGGAAACTAAATTTTTCTGTCTCTCCGTTGAGTTTTGAATAATCCACACACATCCAGATAGATCTGTTCAGTGGTGAATTCCAAGTACCGTAGCACGATCTTAATACTCCTATTTCGAGCAAGTTTTCTATCATCTCTTCAATTTTTGTATCTAAGTGCACAGGCTGTCTTCTGGGTTTCTGTGAAATAGGATTTCCAGAAGTTATGATATCGTGAGCAACTAAGTTGGTTCAGAACTAGATCCAATTTTGAAGCCATGAATATTTTTCCGTATTCCTTGATGAGTCTTCTAATTCTGCCCGTGTTACCAGTCTTGATCTTTTTAGGTTCGAGTTTCAATCTTTCATCATCTGTATATTTGTCGTTACATTGCAATGAATCAATTGTGCCCATGTCTTTCAGCAAAGCCCCGTATGCATTCATCGTGTCAACACCTCCGATGAAGTCGGATCGAATTCTTTTTGTAATCACAACCCTTATTTTCCTTTTCTTTTCTTTTCACTCGGCAATCACTTCTGAATGACCCATAAAGCATTCGGCACATGTTGAAGACATTGCACTAATCGTAATCAAGCTATTCTATTATTTTGGGGTTCCCACTTTCTTTTAATAGCTCTTGCTCATCACTGTGATAGACGCTGACGAATCCCACAGTATCTCTACATCAGCTGCGTTGATCAAAATAGTACTCCATATCCTAGAGTCGTCCTTCTTAAACATCTCTTCACATCTGATTCCATTTCGAATTTCCTTGTTATCTATTGATTGAACCACACTTACGAAATGTATGCGATGAAGTTGTTGTGGTTTTTTGGTCTTTTACCTTATGCATTACTGGGTCTTCGAGTGGATCAAATTCCTCAATATCGTCTTGAATATCTTAAATTCTACCTTCTACTTCGTGTGTTGTACCTCGTATTAAATGACACGATCTGAAATGATAGCCTTCTTGTCCGTATATTAAACATTTATGCCTTAAAAAACACTGGCTTCTGTAGTGGCTACGTTCTCTACAGCAGAAGTAATTTTCTGCTCGCAAGCGTTATTCTTTTAGATCTGGCATGCCTCGACACTTATTTTACAGTTTCTTGGTCATGTCTTTCTCTACCTGAAGCGAACTTCTGTTCTGAGGCTATTAGCTCGGGGTTCGTGTAGTGATAGTATGCGGTGGTTTATAATTACTTGACTCGTTGCTTTCTTTTTTGAACTGGTTATTACACCAGTTGCCTCTTCCAGTTTAGGTAAAAGAAGTTGTTTTTCATATTATACAAATATTTATTGATTAAACACAGTTTTTATAATACAAGTCAGACAGTGTCCGACACCATCACCACATATTGGCAGGGCATAATATCACAGGATATATTTATTTTTATTTATTATCATAATCTTCTATTCATTATACATTACTTCTACACATATTTATTCTAATTTTCTAGAAATACTTTATAAATTATTCATATAATTAAACATTCTAATACATCTTTGGAATCGATGTATTATCGTCTTCAGCTACAAGATACCATAGAAGGAAGAATATATTTGGTGCATATCGATTCTGGTTTGAAATTTATGTGCAATTATCCTTGTCTTGATTAAATTTCTATTTTGTCAAAAACATTCTTTGTTTCTGTCAAAATATATACTGAAGTTTGAAATCCTTCGATGAATTTTCATCTGACTGTATCTGCATTTTAATTATTTTACTGGCACCACTATGTAATATTGTTTATTATGTTCTTAATTATAATATTTTATTACACTGGCTCTGAAAGGTCTTCAGTAACAAGTATTGAGAACTATACTACTGGAAATACAAAGAAAAAAATTAAACATTGTTCTTCATCATGCAATTGAGATTTGGTCAATGAATATTTCAAAATAATATCCAGCAATTGAAATGCTACAGATGAATAATAATTATAATCTTGTTGCAATTAATTTTCATAAATTTAACCCTAACCTCTCAAAGTAGCAACTACTAGAGAACTCGGTGGCCAACTAAAACAACAAATGAATACCTATAAAGGGCATTGACGAAAGAAAAGATCATATGTCAATAAACTAGTCTTCAGACGAATAAAATCGAATCTCCAATACAGCAGATAAACAAAACGACAACTCTATAAAATTAGTTTAATTTCGAGTCTTTCATTGTGGGTAAACTTGCTAATGTCAATAAATTAAAAATGTCCAATTTTGCTAAGTTTTATAAATAACCATTTTTTAGAAGATTATTAAACTTAGTTTATTTCATTTCAAACAAATAAAAACCATCTGAAGTACTTTAAGTACAAAATTTCAAAATATTATTAATCAATACAATTAAAGAAGCCATATTTTTGAAATACACTCAACAAATTTTACTTACAAATCCATTTCATTAACTTCAACTCAAAAAATTGTAAAAAAAATTATAGGCTTTGGAAGTGCGTGTGTTTACAAGTCTTGATCTAGATAATTCTTATTAAAATTTATAACAACGTATCCAATATTTATTTAGTGTTTTATTTTATGATTATTTAACGAAAAATTCCATGCTTTTATATGAATAATAAAGTTACTTTTGTTAATGAAAATAAACTCGTTTTTTCAAAAACTGCAATTATAATGAAGCAATAACTTTTACTCCTCCGTTCAATTAACATTAAACAATCACCTGATATTTTGCAAAGAAAACTGTTTAGCCTCTTGGTGCTAATGTAAATGTTTGTTTAGTCAAGTCATATCTCCGCCAACCATAACATAAAGTGAAATGAGTAAGATCGAAATGAACTCTCAATTCAACAGAAAAAAGATAACCCAAGTTCTATGTTAAACTTTTAAAATTTGAACTCAGTACACAAAATCATTAAATTAATTCATTAGGATTTATGAGGAAGAACATAAAATAAATATGAAGTTAAAAAACCAATAATAAATATCAATACCCGATAATAGATATAAACGTAATATATATAATCAATAATAGATATTATATTTTATAATCGATAAGAAAATCTAATAATATTTTGTCATATAAACTACCGCGAATCTCATCAACAGAAATAATTGTGTGAACTAAAGTAGAAAACAAACGATAAAAATTATTTAAAGAACATATTAATAACAAGATCAACACGATTAAGCATTGGAAAGGCAATCGCCACTGTTCCCGACCATCATTGAACAATTCTCACACAACTATTATATCATTGGAATATTGTATTTTATTGCGTTGGAAATAGGAATTAACATTGGTGAAATGATTAGTTGTCGATGATAAATTGTCTCTCTTAACAACGCTGACTGCCTGTAGTCAATCATCTTTGCGCAGTCTAGGACTGTCGACAAACATATATCCATTATTGAAAATAATGGAAACACAAATCAACAGAAACGAAACCAAACCAAACAAATATACCGCCTGGCTACTCCAGTCACCTGAAATAGGAAATCAATTTAATCGATATGTGAATAAAGTTTGGTTTACCGGTCGGGAAAAGAATTCTGATGATGAGAGAACATAATGTCACTATTATTAACCAAGGTAGAACTTTATATAATATTCCACGCGGTTTTTGAAGAGGACTGAGTCGATTAGCTGAAGAACCTTCAAGAGAATCAACAATATAATTCCCGAGGAATAATTCCATAGCATCTTGTCTGAATCCATCGCGGAAGTTGTTGAGCACATATCTTATGGAGCTTTTATAACCATCGGCTAAGACACCAGATGGAGATCGCTTGCCTGAATTATATCAAAACCAATGTAAATATAAACGCTACACGATATTTTATTCCACAATTTTAGAACGCCTACATTTAACAATATATGCCGCCCAACAAATTATAGATCGTCTCATTTTTTCCATTAAGATATCTATTGTCTATTAATCGACTGTCAAATAAATCATTTCAAGAAAATAAAAATCATATTGATCACAATTCGAGATTGGCTATATTTAGATTAAAGAGAAACTTGAAAAATCTCAACTTTATATTCGAAAAAATGAAATCAATAAAATTGAGGCTATAAAATTTCTAAAAATAACTTTTGTCAGCAAATCATATTTGATATAGTAATTAACTGATATTTCCTTGACTGGATCTGTATTTAATATGATTGTGCAAACACACCATAATCAATAGACAAGACGTAATTTAAAATAATTATGTTCCTACGCATGCAGATAAAAATAATTATTATAATTGAATCTAAATAATTAAATTAATAAATTTAAAATTCAACTACTGGTATCATCCTAATAATTAGAAATCAAGAACAAAATTTAATCGAATCTAGAAATAAAAGGATTGAAAATTAAAAATTGAGAGTAATTTAAAAATGACATTTCTTCTAAAACGGCATCAATAATTTCAATGATATCACAACAGAAAACCTTATCGATTTGAAAATAATTTCAAAAATGATAAAGAGCTGTGTCCAATCTATTTATTTCACGTGAAGATTAACGAATCGATTAATGAAGTAATTTGAATCTAATAATGCGATTATAATTGCGATAGCTGAAAAATACAATTTCCATAACACAGAAAAGCTTCCTGGAGTAAATCTAATAGGAATATATTTTAGTAAGCTAATTGAGAAAAAGAAATTTATTTAACAACGAGACAGAAATATCTAAATAGCATAAGTGATTTTTGATTTCGATTTAATGATTCTCAATACATATATTAATTCTATAACACATATGTTCCATGATCTGATAATGGGTCTTGCTTATGAACACACAATCGATTAACTTCTGTCATGGAGAATCATAAAAATAACAAAAGTAATTAAGCCAATTACTTATTGATAACAGTCATTATTTATTGAATCATATTAATTTTTAGAACATTAGGAATTAACAAAAAATATCGATTTCACATTTCCTGAAAATGAACGTATCGCATTTAATATAGCATTTTTATAAACTATTATACACCGTACCGATATATTTAAATAATAATATAAAATGATTATCAAATTTAATTATGAAAAAATATTTACAAATTATCAGTAGTACAGACTCCAAGTACGAAATGAGACATTATAAATATTATTAATAACATAAATAAAGCAATTGATATAAATATGTCGAGTGAATCATCATTCCTTTACTGATATTAATATCTAGCGACAAATATAAAATAGTATATATAGATATTTACCAGTTCGAGTGAAATCACTTTTCAGAGCCCCAGTACCAGTATACTGAAACGCAATCGTATCTCCATTGTCAGCCCATAGATTTTTATATTGAAACTGCAATTCCGGACATGTCTGAGCTAAAACAACTCCTTGAGATTGGGGAGATTGTGTAGAATTTGGAAGAATATGCAAATCGATCAATAATGCTTCAAGAACACACCAAGAAATCATGGACTGAACAACATTGGTTCTGTCAAGACAGTCAATACAGTTCGTACGGAAAACACCTTTCTGTCGCAAATGGACATTAGGAGATCCTTTGTCTTTCAATGACATATGGAGATATCTGACAATGATAGACAATGTTAACGATCGTTGTTATGGTGATTAAGAAAGTACTTCATTTCATTCATGTCTGGCTGTAAGGTCTCCATAAGAATATCCAACTTTTCCCATTTCATATGCTTACACATATTATGAAAATCAAACGGTACATATCTGCATAATAAAATACATCAATATCGAAATTCAACAGATTACATTGACTAACAGTGATGAGAATTAGAATCAAAAAATATTAAGTAAAAGATAAATAAATCCACAAATTATAACACTAAAAATCTTTGTTAATATTATACTTAGATAAAAGGTGGCCATAGAATATGAATAATGAGATCGATACCATTATCCATTACCTTTTATCAGAGAAAAAAATATCAAACAATGCAAATCAATTGTCGAAAATTTCAATAAATATCAAGGAAATAAAAAAATATGAAATATCATTATATATAGATTAAAAAATAAATAAGGAATTTATATAAACAAGCTAAAATTGGTGAGAAAAACCATCCATTAACAATAAATAACAACTGAACGTACTTTACGTTTTTTAGATCAGCATCATGGAGTACACGAGCAAAAAGTGAACCCAGTGGCTTTTCTGATCCAGACTGATTGAGTAAATTGACGACTATTTGTGGACCATATTTATGTAAATAGATCTGAGAATTAAAATGCTCGCTCAATACAACCACTTGTTCCTCTTCTGACACAGTCATTTGAGGTCGTGGTTTGTAATATAGATTTGGCTTTTGATTCCATACTAGTGGGATAGAACCTCTAGTCTATTTTAAATGAAGTTAAATCATTATTTCCAATGGGTACAAAATTAATCCAACTTGAATAAATTCTACGATAAGAAAAGCAAAACGTTCCGTTATCCCATAAAGAAACATTTTAAAAGAGATATTTCAAATAATATATAAACACTATCTAATGATGTGAAGATATAAATTAAAATAAGCTGTATTGATCATCCATTCCTTAATGAAATCTGTACCAACTTCTATGAAGAACATTATCACATTAACACTGGTCATTGATTTGTACAAGATAAAGGGTTTTGAAAGACAACAGTAATATAAAATTTAATAGAATCTTGATATACTGCTTATAATGGCATGGCAATGTGCTATTTGAAACTATTAAAATTTTACAATTCAGACAAATTATTAAATGAGTATGTCCAAAATCTCAAATTATTTTCTTTAATAATTAAATTTATCTGCAAATCATACGACACAAACGTAAGCTTAATTTTAATATGTATATATGCGAGTCGGATCTTGCAATCAGTTCTTGCTATAGTTTAATAACATCGAAAAGTCCAATAATTCAGACATCGATTTTACCTTAAGGTGATCGATAGCCATTTATATCATATGTTTAGATAAGATAATAAATATGCAAATTGGTATCAAAAGGAAACAATGAGTTTTTCTACAATAATTAAAATTTGATCCCAGTTGAAAGAAACATCACCAAAAAACAAATAGAATATAACTGATCATGGAAATCAATTGATACTTTGTAATGAAGGCCTTTTCTCTCAAAAGTAAAAGTAATTCTTATAATGGAATAGGTAAATTTTGTGATCTATTAATTATTGATAATTCACAAAACATTCTCTTTAAAAATAGTGTTCGTTAATCCGATGTACTCTTCATATAAATAATTAATCATGATTCAATAAATGATGTTCCATTCTTATCTTTATTAAGTCCTTATTCATAAAAATTTATGTATATTTAACATAAAAAACAAGAAAATTCGTCCGTAATGGTTTACTGATTGAACTGATGATAATTCCAACAAGTAATCCGACGATAGACTGGTTTCCACACTTCCCTTTATCAGTATCGAATAGGAAGTTGAATCCATCAATTAATAATATTTCACACATTAAAAGGTATTCCATTCACATTTATTAACATTTTATAAATAATTATTTTTAAATATATAAAAAAATATTGCGAAATTGACCAGAAAATATGATAATTATTAAAGCACAAATGCTGTGAAAACACACTTCATTAAAATATCAAAGCTCCGAATGTTCAAAAAGCTGAAAATTTCTAAAGATATTCGAAATATTTATAAACACAAATATCACTTGATTATTATTGATTACAATTTTTCATAGGATATTGTTGTTTAAAGGAAAATTCTGGTGCGTTAAAAAATCATCAGTTGAAAAGAAATATAAAATTAATTTACAAAAATTACATTTATCATTTGTAAAACAAAAAGCAAAGCAAAAACTGTAAATATATTCCACTTGACAATGTGTAAAATCAGCACCAAGATTTTTAACTCAAAATGATAAGTTTTAGCAATGTTGGTAGTTATTGTCTATCAGTTCTATTAAAATGAATTCCGGAGAAACAAATATTACTGAATAAGATTATTAAATTGAAACTTTTTACAACAAATTTGAATATTCGATTTTCGAAACACATTGAATTTAAGGACCAATGTTACAAATTATGTAAATAAAGTTGGATTAGGAGAAATTTCTAGAAATGTTCACAATCACAATATATTCTCTCTACATTAATTTCGTGTCGAGTTGAGGAGCAATATGATTTAATTCTTGAATGAATCATATTAAACATGAACAAAAAATAACTGCAATGAGCATAAATAAATCAAGCGGTATTAATTGACAATATCAGGAAAAATATGAAACAAAAATATTGATCAGTCAAGTAAAATTATGAATACAACTGATTAAGTAATTCTCACCTGGATAAATGAAACAATCTCTGATCCAGAAACGAGAACTTGTTCGGTTTCAATGAAATTGCTAGAATTGCCCACGTTATCACAACCGCGAGAATAATACCTAGTACCAGCACGATGAACACTGCGTCGGCTAATTAACCATAAAGTAAATGGACTGCTTGTTCGTGAAATCTGATTGGTAATATGACCAATAACTAAAGGAAATAATATTTTATAACAAAAACATTCCCATATTATATATGTTTACAAATGATATAATTAAATAGCGGAAATTAAATTCCATATGTTGATTCAATTAAAATGGAAATTAAATCGAACTGTTTAATTGCACGTTTAATTGGTTCATTTAATCGTTATTGAAATTATTTCATTACAACCATGACAATTTCATAACTGAATAAATGGTCCACTGAGAGAAAAATGGTTGATTTAGTATCGGGAATATATCAATGGTTTCGTGTATATTTATGCAAATATCCCACATTATTCAATGAGTCCCCACGGGAGATTATTTGAGGTTTGACAAATTAGATTTCAATAATTATATAATAAAAATAATGACAAATATATCTACTAATTTTAAAATATTCAAAGAGTCATATTTGGTGATAAATTTGTCATGCGATAAGAATATGATGCAATGCATTGAATCCGTGTTCTTCAAAAGAAGGTGGGTCGCGAGAAATTTCAAAGTTATAGTCAATTATTCATAAGAAATTATTCTGACCAATATGAACACAAAATATCGATTGAATTTTAAATATCTGGATTTAGTACTAAGACCAGCCATCACCTAAGTAGAGCCAAGATTTGATGTTTTATGCCAAAATATGCAAAATCGTTATTATTAAATATATTTTAATTTTTTGTGTTAAATTTTTTTTTACTTTATTATTTTTATTTTAGTCGCGAAAAAAATTGGATTCGTAAAGTGGGTCCGCAACCCAAAAAAGTGTTACCAAATTAATAAATACACATTATTATTGATAAGCTTACATCCATGCATGATTGGGTAAACATATTTCTGTAATTCAGGGCTCTGAACAAAATTGTTCACCAAATGTCGGTTCCAGACAAATCGTTCATCGGCCTAATAATATTTAATTATAGATTAATGAAAGAACTAAAGCAATAATAATTATAAATTAATAATATTCTCAATAAATAATAGAAAATCAATACAAAAATCTCCTGATTTATCTCAAATTACCAAGTCAGTTTGTATAACTTTGAACACACACCGTACACACACCGTACACACACATATATATATATATATATAAAATTCAAATTAATTTATCAAAAATGCAAAAGTAATAAAATTGAAGCTGTGTGAAAAATCATCTGATTGAATGAATATGACCTACTTTCACTGACACGAATTATACTATTTATATAATTATCAACATCACAAATCAGCCCATTCAACATGTTGCCATTCTTAAATAGCATAGCAAAATATGGAATTGAAAAACATGTGAACATTATTCATTAATATTTCAAAATTACGAATATCAACCAAGAAATGTATCCATTGATATTATATGTGAAATAATTTTGTGATTTCAGTGAGAGAAATGAATAAAAATATATTATATAAATATTTGAAATAACTGATTCAAAAAATAATATCACGAGATAAATATTATCACAGCTATTAAATTGACAAATTTAATCGATATGACACAAATCTGTAAAAATTAAAAATCAATAAAATTAATGGGTGAAAGTTCATTGAAGCATAAGAACTGTTAAAGTAGTGAACTTTGTAACACGACAATCGGTCGTGATAATCAAAATAGATGCGGTGTCAGTGATTATATTTCACTTTAATCACTTGATAAAAGTAATGATAGGCTTTACATCAATGATAAAATCACTGGCTTCGATAATGGTCAAGAAATTCCAAGATATAAGCATCACATAGAGTCTAAAACAAATCAATTCCATACATTTACCAATGGAATCGTACCCACGCCATTTGAAACTAGATTCATTATTACTTCCAGGCCATTTATGGAAAATCATTAAGAAAAAATTGTTTAATAATATATTCCCACGAGAGAAATTTTTTTAAAAAAAAATTGAAACTCCTCAATTACTTATTTTGCAATTCACACCACTTATCCTAATTCGATCTTACAAACGAAGATTAACCAAAAATAACATTTTCAGCTGCACTATAAATGTCGATTGTAATTAATATTTCAAATGTGTCCTTAACTGTCACATTAATACTTGTCTCAAAATCGCACGTAGTAAATGATCAGTTGTCATTGGTTGATTGCTTATCCAATTAGCTTAGTTTGTCATCAACATTGCTTGACGGAATCAGTTGTTTTAAAGAATCGATATTATTCAATTAGTAATAATTAAGATGTAATAATAATCCACAAAACAAATTATTTTATTAAATACAACATAAAAAATTACCCTTTCAAAGAGTGACATTTGATAGAAATCCGAACTGACATCCTGTAATCTTTGAAATGTATGAGTCAAATCCATTGTATGAGAGAAATAGAAATTTTGAGTGCTCAAGACAGTTTCCAACATGTGCAGATATTCTTTTTCAAGCAAAATCTAAATTTTTATATTTTATAAAATCACAAACTCCACCCATGTTATTTATTTTACTTGGGAATCTATAATGTGTCGATTTGATCTTGACAATGGTATAATTTGACTTTCTACAATTTTAAATATATCGTGCTTGTTTAACGTGCCAATCTTCTCAATATCTTTAATTACAATTAGGAAGTGACCTAATTTAAAAGAATAATATTGGAAATTTGTGCAGCACCTATGTTTCTAACCTGAAATCAATTTGATCATTCCCCATATACCCCATATTTTAAAAATATTTGAATTTGACTCTATTTTTACATCTTCTAAAAATTCTTCTTGATACTAATAAACATCAAGCAATGACTTACTTTGAATAGTAACTTCTTCAGATAATCTATCGATTATTAAATATTCTATGGCATTGGTACAAGGATAAATAATGAATTTATCTTTTTCTATATGCCTACAGTAAATAATCAATGATTTTTTAGTAACTTCA
Organism: Platydemus manokwari; assembly: GCA_037951405.1. NCBI lineage: Eukaryota > Metazoa > Platyhelminthes > Tricladida > Geoplanidae > Platydemus > Platydemus manokwari. The sequence goes on along the minus strand of JBBMOY011266984.1, from coordinate 8,434 downwards.
AATAGTAAATTCAAGAAATACGCAAAAAACTCACAAATTGTAGGAAGTGGGAATCATGAATAAATTGCAATAACTGAAATAATATTTTACTAGTAATACGTCAGATAATTAAAAAATTATTGTTTCATGGATTCCTTAAAACAAATATTTATATAGCAAATATTAAATATCTTATTTATATAAAAGTTGTTTATATTCTAATCAATGCAAAAATGAATTTTTTTGTTAATTAAATATCAAATATTAAATATATAAATAAAGATTTAAAATCTAAACTTAAAATTAAGAAATATACTTTTTATAAAAAATTCTAATTCTTATTTATTTATTATTCATTGTTTTTAATATTATTTAATGTGTTCTAATAGTTTATATGAAGTTTATAGAAAAATTTCAACCAAAGTTGTTTTACTTACTAATTGTTTATTAAATAATTAATTGATATCAATAAAAAGATTATTTTTAATTATTTAACAATTTTTAATATCAGTATTTTAAAAATGTTTAGTTTTTGTTTATGTATTTCACAGCTTAAATATTTGTGTATATACAATTCATTTATTTAAAATGGAAATTAGTGGAATATTATTTCGGTGATTGTTTTGTGTTTCGTTCACCATTAAGCATAAAAATTCTTAAGGAAAAGATTGAACAGAAAAAACTATTCTAATGTGTTAAACGCGATGGAAATTTAAAAGTTACCACACCGACTGCACAATTTCATACGCTAGTCTCTTAAAACTACTTGAAAAAGGTATAGATATTGATTGATTATATCAAAATAAAGTAAATATTGCACCTTGTACTTGCATAATACCTGGTGCTGATCAGCATGAACAAATTCCTGTTTATCGGCTTCAGGTGACAATAGGTCATATTTCCACCGTCATATATTACATTTTAATTTGACTTTCTATTTATGTAAACCAAATTCTATCAATTTTCGATGAGCTGCATTAGTTAATATCCGTGTATCTTTTTTAAGATGAAAATCTTCGATTTATTTAATCTCTGATTGTCTAACTATTTTGCCTGTTATCGCTATATATATGTGTGTATATCAAAACAGGGGTTTTTAGGAAGCCTTCTTTTTATGTGACAATCCTTCACGCGAAGAGGATATGCAAGATACTCAAACACAAAACGTACTTTGGAAAAACTAAAAGATAAAAATGTAACTTATTCGATAAGAAACAGCAATTACAAACGAATAACTTTGACTACTACCAATTAATATGCGGTTACATTCATTGCATAGCCAATAACCAGTCGTACATAGGCGTATGCGTTAAAACCATAAGAAGAAAATGTAAACAAAACATTTCATAAACATCAATCAACGGAGATGAGACCAGCCGCTCCAGACCATATCCCTTTTACAGAAAGATACATGATGACCTAGTGTTAAAAAGAATTTCTAGTACTCGATCCTTTCATTGCCATATCCCTCTAACTTGATCAGGCAGAAGATATTCTGGAATTTCTGTTGTTCCAGTAATTCAAACTTATAGAAATTATCTTTTACCTACTTGATGAAATCTTAACTCTGAATTCTAGCGATAATATTTGCAAAAAACTCAATTTAATTTCCTGGACCCTAGAGGTGATGATATGGATGATGATAAACAAATTTCTTCAATAGTCCAAATAGAAATATTTCCATATTATTATAATCAAAGAAGGTCTGGAAAAATCGAGCTTGTTAAGACCAGACTACTACAATGCAATTTTGGAGAAAGCGAGTCCCTGGTATTTGGATATACATCAATCACAACTTTCAACTGACAGGAATAAACATCGAAGCAATTACAAAAAATACAAATAAGGCGATTCTCAAACAAGAATGGAAGGTCAAAAGTGAGGAACAGCTAATGTACATTCCTTATAAATATCCAAATGATTTATTTGAAATTAAGAAATCATTAACAGAAGGACTGGTTAACAACTATACAAATGAAATATTAGATGAAATGTTTAGCCAATACTGCAAATTCATTTTCTGAGTCAGCACAATTAAATCAGCAAGTAACCCATACTTAGGTAGAGCCAATGATGAAAAAAGAGGTGAAATTGACTTAAAACTGAGGAGACTGTTCAACCTCGCTCCGTCTGCTGTCTTTGAGTTGGCTATGCAATACCCAAAAGCTGACTGTTTACGCACTAAAATAGACTTCATAAAACATTTCGAGATCAAGCAGAAGCAAAAAACATATCTTCCTGAAAGTGAAGGATAGCGTACGAGAGCAAGTAAAAATCATTGTTCATTAAATAAAGTTACTAAACGTTATTTCGGGAAAGTAGAACCAGAAGCAATTTATCCAACTCTCTGTAAAAAGAACCCAAGTGCTTCTGGAAAAAACAAGATCAATTATGAATATATTATGTGTGCAGACCCAGATACCAAAATCATACACAAGATTTTTACAAAATGCTTAGATAAACAATAAATACCAGAGGAATGGAAAATATATACAACATTGATGATACCAAAAACCATGAAAGAGGGCCACTATCATCAAGTCAGCTCCTGGCTTCCTATTGCGCTGCTCAACTTTAGCTCTAAAATTCACATATCTATTCTGTGCAAACAACTGAAGAATCTGATTGATGAAACCAACCTAATACATCAACTCCAGAAAAGCCCAGGTCCAAATGAAAGGTGTGCCAAACAAAACTTTTTACTTCGAGCTATAATATAAGAATACAGTAAGAAAAATATCTATATCACATCGGATTCTTAGACATCAAAGAAGATATTTACAATCCTAAAACATAGAAGTCCGACTGAAACAACGATCAGAATCATACTATGTGGTGTGATTTAAATCAAACGAAACCAATCAAAATTCAAAGGGGAGTCAGGAAAGGCGGCCTAATCTCCATGCTTATTAATCTAATATTGGTACAAATGAATAACTGTCTTATTGGAGGCCTGATAATTGCAAATCATCAAATTTCATGCTTCGCTAATCAGATGACATAGCGATTATTGCGAAAAAGCAAAAATGGATTCCAAATGATGAATAACTGAAAATTGATTCTCGGGTTTCAACTTGGATTCAAATTCAAACTATAAAATGCGGGTACTTGCATTCTAAAATCAAGTACTAACGCGGGGGAACTCATGATCTACAAGGAGAAAGTTCCTACAATTAATCTAGAAGAGCGGTAGCGTTACCTAGAAGTGCTTTAATACAGCGGAAGGACTATTCATCGACATGGAAGCTCTGATGAATAAATTGGAAAAAACTTTTATTATTGCGAAAAAACAAAAATGGATTCCAAATGATGAATATCATCAATTTGATTCAATGATATGAATTCAAATGTGACTGGATCGAATTCCCCAGCTAATATCATCTAAAAATTCAAAAGGAATTTTCAAAAATAATTCTTAAAATTAAAAGTACCGCTGTTTCTGTTTTTCTACTGTCACGATAAAGTTTGAAGACAAATATATTGCCACGACTTAAATTGTTAATTTGTTTTTAAATTTTAAGGTCCAATTTCTCCATCGTGTTGATAATTTAAAAATTTATTCATCAGAAAATTTAACACTTGAAATGCTGGTGGCCTTCCAGATAATCGAGACATTTGTGCTCAAAACATTAAATAAACATTATATGGCAATTGTTTTTTCAGATAGAATTTCGCTGGTTTTATTTATTTTCATTTACAATTGATTTTTGAGTCAGATTATGATAAAAATATCGTTATAAGTACATTTTGAAATTAAATAATATACGAAAAATCGTTAAATTAAAATTATATCAAAAAACCAATAAAATTAAATTCAAATTTAAAATGGTAAAGCAAATGTAGGTTCTTTTAATAAAAACAAATGCAAAGTAATACCTGCCAAGACAAAAGTTGAGTATATTCAAAGAAAATAAAAACATATAACCCATTCTCATTTTTCTATTGATTAAAATATAAAAGGACAATATTTCCTCTGCCCAGCTTGAATCACAAAAATAAAATTGTAGACTACTACTTCACGATATTCAACAAATATAACTAATGAAACCAATTTTAAAGGATATCTTGAATTCGAAGTTTTTCTTTATCTCGAGGTATTAAAGGTTTTGGATTTTAGAATATTTTAAAACAATTTATTTCTACGAATCATGGGTTTATCATAAAGTATTAATTCATTTTATAATAAACTAATAGAAAGAAAGTATATATGATCACAAAAATCTGAAATCAACATTTTTTTTTCAAAATTGAATGGCTTATACAATATCTTAATAAATTTAATTTATTTCCATTTAGAAGAAAAAATATTTTATTAATGTGATGGATTTCTATAGAAATACAAAATCTTAACAACATCAGTTGGCACTTTGACAGTGATTTAGTTCCATTTGTGGTTATTATCATAGTATCTGTTTCTTTTGTAATTCTATGTTTTTCGATTTTTGGTGAATTAAATGTCAATACGGTGTTGAAATTAACAGAGATATTGAATTGCTATCACAATTCCACTAAAAGATACTTGGTTAATTCAATGATTTGAGTGATTACTTTCCGAGTAAAGAGTGTTAATTATGTAAAAAATTTAACACAAATCACCGCCACAGCTAATTGTTTTCAATTTATCACACAAGCACTCTAACGTTAATCCAGTATTTTTATGTCACACTGGTATAGTGTATTGCTTTATCAAGAAACAGGAAGACCAAATTTACGCAGACTATATGTTTTGCCTTTATGAATGGAAAACCTCCAGATTATAAATAATCAATAATTTTTACCGATTATTGATCAGGGGTCAGCTGCTAATATTTTCTTAAGTTTGGAAATCAATTATTGTCCAGTGTTAAGATATTCGAAGTTTGGATTTTTAAACAATCGTGTTAAAGCTGCTAAAATTCTTAAGCGTCGATAATATAGTTACTTTCACCACAATTTTTCAGGTCAATTTTTGTTAGCCGAATCAAGTGCAGTCCAAATCAGTGCTCCAACTGCTCAGAGACTGTTCAAGTGTATTAATAGTCAAAATTGTTAGCGTTCTTATTGTCCGAAATTTTTTAACTATTTTTGCTGCCAGTAGACCCTGTATTTATATCGAACTTCAGTCAACAATTCCAATCGATAATTTCTATTGCTTTTGCATTTCTGTGTGATATAATCAAAATCATTTTTATTTTTAGAAGACTTATAAAATTCAATTGACTTATCTCTGAGTTTAATTTTTCAAATTTTTTATCATATTTTTCCATTTATTTACTGATGATTAAATTTGTCTGAATTTTTGTTATTAGCTACTATTTATTTATTCCCTATTTTGGAATACATAAATAAATTATATTTATTTTTATTTATCATATTTTATTCTTGGTCATCGTATATAATTTATATAGCCATTTATTTTTTTACAAAAAACAAATTCTCCGAAAGATAATTAAATCCTCATTTCCATTACTTTAAATTCGGTTTGTTTCCTTTCCCTTATGAAATGAGATTTTTACTGTTCTTTAGAAAAGTATGAAAACATTTTTTATACTTTAAAAATAGATTATAGTAATAAAAATGCATAATTAAAAATATTCTTTCAGTGATTAGATTTTTAAAGTATCGTTATTTCATTGGATAAGCTCTGAAAATCACCGATTTTTGTTTTAGCTATACTAGTAATTGTTACAGATAGAATAAGATAATAAATGGCAGACACATTTTACTTATCGGTTTCCGAAATCCATAATTCTAATTTTCATCAGTGCTCATATCACCTACAACCACCAGTATCCCTGGGACATATGTTATTATTGATTTCAAATATCATATTCTATTTGTTCCTCAAATCCTTCAAATATTATTTTTTTTCCTTTAATTAATTTAGATTTTCGTACCACTAAATTTTTCAGCGATATTCCTAACTTGTATAATTTTCCAATTAGTTTCCACACATGAGTTTAATAACCACCCGATGTAACTAAATAACTATGTTAATATATTTTCATTTATAAAATAATAGTCTAAGATATTTTAAAGTAAGAGCATTATATTACAAATAAAAAATAATAATTTCTTTTAAACTTTCTTTTTATTTCATAACAATCTATTTACAAATATTGACAAACATTGCAACATCATTTAATAAGAGCACAAAATAATATCACAATTCAAACAAAAAATAATAACAAACCATAACCAAAACTAAATATTAAAAGAGATATCGTCCAATTTTAATAAATCAATGAGATTGAACAGATGTATAACGTAATAGTTGAGGAGAAACGTACCGTTTCTTCTAAATATTATCGTTAACAAGAAAAGCTTTATTACTTTTACATGAAATACTTTTTTCTCTATAGGATTGATAATAATCTTATATCTACGAGACATTATCCACAACAACTGGAATTCAAAATATCTTTAATTTTCAAACAATTATCTGCTTTACCTTTTGTTGTATATCAAATATAGGTTTTTCACTCAATAAATCCTTTCTATGAAATAAGAATTTTAAAAAAACTTCAGACATAAAAGATACGTTATTTAAAAAATATTAATATATACAATAAATGTTTCTGATACTAAATATAATAAAATAATTACTCGATTGTTGTAAACTTGAATATTATTGAAGTAATGTCAAGAAATTATAAAATAAAAAATAAGGTAATTAGGAAAGCAAGACATGCGGAAATTATGAGTTTTAAGTATATACGTGACTATTGGCGTAACGCTAGTTTTTAGTGTAGGGTGTCAATACTCTCTACGGATCTTTACTTTTCACCGTTTTCTTAATGTTACTACGTAATGTCACTGGTTTTTATTTAATAAGGCAAATTCATTGATCTTTTAATTTTATTTATTTATTTGTGTTTATTTTGTTAATTTCTTTATTAATTAAATCCTAAAGAATTGTATAAAATTCACTTTTAGTATAAATTCAACTATTTACATTCGTTTCGTAGAGCGCTTAATTATTGAAGATTCATAAATATTATTGATCGAAATCTATTCATTATTCTTAATGGAGGCTAACTGTTCATAGCAAAATTATAAAATTTAAGAATTCAATGAAAAATAAATAAATTACACATTGATTCTCCATTAGAATTTTAAACGCAATTTTTCTTACAGTCATAGATTAGATTTATTCCATGGATTGATATGAAATAATAAAAACAAATAGCTCTGACCTTCAACTATGTGAGATAGAAGCTAGGTGAGTCCTATTTAGAATTCCTTACACAAAATTTCAATACACATATTATTCAGTATTGATTTTTATCAAAAACAACTTTGCATTTACAAAATTGGTACCTTAGTTAATTATTTAATTAGTTGATTGTCCTCCAAACTGAACCAAGAGCTGGTAGACAGAACATTATTACATGCCGATGATCTAATGACTCTCGTGACGTCTAGAGACTAGGTGAATGTGAACACAAAACATTTAAATATTAATTGCCTATATCGAAATCCCAGAAATGATGAGAATTAACAGTAGTTGTGTATGCTTTTTGATTATATTCCTTAAACACCAACAAGAAATTTGGGCTGGTATTTTGGTATATACGTTTCTATATTTCGCATTCTAAAAATTAAACTTATATAAAGACCCGTTATGTAAAAAGTCTCAACCAGATATTTTTGATTAAATTTAATTTTCGGTTTGTAATATCGATGATTAATTTAGTTATAATACTTAAACAAATAATTAGAGGATGCAAAGCAAGACAAGATAGACAAACACAGTGACACGAAATAATATATTTTCCAATTAAAAATGATAGGTACCTCAACGAAATCCTATGATTTCATGAAAATACCTTTTAATGTTTAATCGCTTTTGAACAAGAATTCACTTTTATTTATAAGTGTGAGGATTCAAACAAGACCTAAAAAATTTTAAAAACCAATCTAAAGAATGCTCAGTTGAATTTATGAAATGATCTTCACTCTGATCAATACAATTAAAAGATTTAAGTAAATTAACGATAAATGATAGTTTATTTGATATTATTGTATCTTATCATGTAAAATCTGTAAAACTATAACTATACCTGGATATTTCTAAACAACGCTTTTGATCATTAAAGAAAATTTCATTGAGAATGTAATGGGCATTGAAACTAAATTTACCATTTAGCCTGTATCTTCTACCTTTGATTATTCTTTGATCAAGAAATAGCTGACACAACTGTAACAAATTTAGAATATTTTCATTAAATAGAATTTAATGATTAATTAATCTCAAAGCTTGTTTTGTTAATAAAACATTTTCGAAACATTGTTAAAGATAACTTTATAATATGGAATTTAGGTGGAGTAAATTTTTTCTGAAATCTTTAAATGGTAATGGACGTTAACAAAAACGTAACTTTGTCTCACCCTTATTGTATTAGGTTGTTGGGAAAATAATGGCCGTTTGTAAACGTATACTTTAAAATACTATAACTCGCTTTAAAATGAACTT
>JBBMOY011265873.1:1447-15638 GCA_037951405.1 Platydemus manokwari | reverse complement strand
AAATACAAATCTGTAATAGGTAATCTTGACTGAGAGATAATGATAAATACACAAAATGGAATTAAATTGCCATTAATTAACATCTGACATTTAAAATAAAATGAAATGACAATTATTGAGGTTAAAATTGAATTATTTAGTATTGCTAATTTTTGAGGTTCCTTATTTAGTAATGATAATTTTTGAGGTTCCTTATTTAGTAATGATAATTTTTGAGGTTCATCATTTGGTACAAATTATAGTAATTTAAAGTTCAGAATTATAGTTACCAGTTATTTCAGGTAACTAAAATAAATAAACAGAACGTTTATACCCCAATAAGTATGAACAACACGATGCACACAGAAGGGATGTGCATGATTAAAATGAGTATGTAAAGAGAGTTAATTCTTTATTTCAACTAAAGATTACAAAAAGGACAAAAAATATATTCTTTGATAAAGCAGTTAGCCCTGTAACAAGTGTACTTGCATGGGATTAGAATTATTGTAAAAGGTATTTTTGATATTAGCAGTGAGCGAATTTGTAAAGTATTGTGTTTCAGTGTGATATTAGCCAGGAGTAGATCTGGAGAAACGGAGACAACAAAGGTCCAACTACCAGCAAGAGGCATCAATAAACAGAAAAGGTTCAATAAATGAAAACAGACAGAATTTCAACGGAAAAATTACAGAAAGATGAACCAAAATAATAGACAAGTAACTGCAGTCGAACAAGAATCGAATTCAGAATACAAAGAAGAACACTCAAAAGAGAACGGGCCAACTCCCTGAGAGTGGATCTGTGGGATAAACTAAACAATAAATCTAAGTGTGAGCAAGATATTATTATTTAAAAAATAAGTAGTATACATAAAATTCACAAAATAAAAAAATAAAATAAACTAGCAAGGCAGTGTCCTGAACATAAAAAATTGGAAAGTATAGAAACAAATTGCAACCGGTAACAACAATGATATAGAATCAAAAAGATAGTACAATTGAAATTTGTAAAGTTTATGAAGAAGGAGATGGTCGAAAATGCGGGAGTGGAACATTGGGATCAGAAAGACATAAGAATATTAACGATCAATGAATTGAAGTATCCCCAGATTTCTTATGATAAGATGCGAAGTTGACCAAGCATAACTATAAAAATAGAGAATAAAGAATTTGTATGATTGTTAGATACTGGGGCAAGAATAAATGCATTTTGAGCGACACTCGAAACGGATAAATCAAATACACAAGTGAAAGTTTACGAAGTCACAACAACAGTAGATTTGAGGTTGTTGATATAATAAGAATAAAAGTCAAGTCAGGAACTCAGTCCAAGACGATATCATTCATAATAGTTGAGCACATGAAACTAAATATTATAGGCGGAATAGAGTTTCAAGAAGAATTTTGATTGGAGTTACAATGGAAAAAGACTCAGCACAGAGAAATATGACTAAACATCTCCATCTGTGAGATAACAGTAAAATTTGGTAGCAGTATAACCGATGAAGATAGATTCAAGAAAACTAAAGAATGTCTTGCGGTGAAAGAAGGATATCGTCTATAGGAAATATTAAGAACGAATCGTAACGTATTCAGGACAGATCATTGGGATATTGGATGCGCAAAGTTAGTAAAACATAAAATTGTAACAAATGGGAATCTCATAAATATCAAACCTCGGAGATAACCAGTAAATTTAGAAGGAAAGATAGAAGAAATAATCAATAATTTAAGAGAAAACAACATTATAAGAAAATGCAATTTACCGTGGAATACGCCACTTGTATGTATATAGAAAAAAGATAGAAAAGATATAAGATTATGTCTTGATTTTTGACAACTAAACTTAATATCGGAGAGACGAGCGTTTTCCGTTCTAAATATAGAAAAACTCTTAGAGACCCTACCGAGTAAATACGGGAAACGTATATTACCAAGTAGAGCTTGACAAAGAATTTGTGATTCTCGATGAAAGAGATGAAATACTGTTTATACATGAATGCCGCTTGGGATATCAGCAGCACCAGGAACATTTCAAGAATTAGTGACAAAAATACTACGGGATATGAAAGAAAAAGGAGCCATGACATATTTGGACAACATATACAATATTCTCAAGAACAATAGAGAACATTATGAAATACAGGAAGAAGTAATAAAAAGAATAGGAAGTGCAGGACTACACATTAATCCAGAAAAATGTAAATTACTGAGAAAATACATTTTGTTCCTAGGTCATATAATAAATGAAGAAGGTATTAAAACAGGCTCAAGTAAGATTGAAGCAATAGAAAAATTTGATAGACCAAAATGTATAGAGAACCTACGAAACTTTCTTGGAATTTGTGGATATTACAGGAGATTTATTAAGCAATACTCAAAGAATTGTGTGGTACAAATAATGAATAACTCATATAGAATGAAGCATTCAGTAACGCATTCGAATACATGAAAAAGCTCTGACAGAAGCACCAATCTTATCATTCCCAGGTTATGATAAAGATTTCATCTTAGATACCCATGTAAGTTTTGACTCAATATGAGCAGTATTATCGCAATAAGATAACGAATCTCACGTAATGAGCAAATATGAAAAAGGATATTGTATCACAAGGAATGAATTACTAGCGATATATTACTTCTGTCAGCGTTTCAATCACTATTTATACGGGAAAAGATTCACACTAAGAACTGATTACAAAGCGATCACAAAGAACGCCATAACTTTCGTGATTCCAAACATGGCTAAATTATCTAAGTAGCCTAGATATAAACATGATTTTCAGAAAAAGAGCTAATTATGGAAATGCAGACATGCTCTCCAGAAATACCTGTTCGACATGTTGCCAATGTCCAACGAAATATGAGAACCTAAGCACAGGAAAAAGGAAGACCAGGATATTAACAATATTGACAGAGATCAAATGAAAAATTGGCAAAATTTTTTTAATCACCTCTTCAATATAAAACAATAATATTTTTACTCCTTTTAAATCTATTAATTTATAAATTATAGGTTGTGTTTTAAAAACTTCTTAAATAATAATTTTTTCTTCAGTAAAATTTTATCTAATATATTTTTCTATTTTAATATTCTTACACATTCTAAGACTTTAGACTTTGGTTTTTAATTTAAGTTTTCATTTTCATGATTATGAGTAACAATTTTTTCTTTAATAACTTCTGGATTTCTACTTGCTTCCAATACTTGAATGAATTTTATTATTATATTTATTGACTATACTTTGTAATAATTCATTATCCCATTTTTGATTTCCAACGGCTGTCAAATGATTAGTAGTCTTTTAAGTTCTAATAAATCTTTTATCAAATACAGCCTTCCTTCGTTCTCTATATGATATAAAACAATATCATTACGATAAAATTTTTAAAATGTTTACTTGTCGTTCCTGCCTTTAAATCAGACCAAATGCATTTTGGAATTTTGGAATTTTCTCAAAATAATTTTTTAAACCTTCAAGGAAAATGTCTTGCTGTTAACCTTATAAATGAGCACATCATCCTTATCGTATCAAAATGAATAACAAATAAAATCAAATTATAACCATCAGTATAATCAATATCAGCACTGTTTTTCCAAATATTTTCACCTTTAAAAGTGTCTTGTTTTTATAATCATTGTGCAATTCTTGAGCTAATTTATTTTAATCTTATAATTTCGTTTAATTATTTCAAGTAGAGCTTTGAAAAAACATAGCAAATTAATTAGACTTTAAAAAATAATAAAGAGTATTTTTGAACATAATTAATATTTTTGGTGAAAATAAAGTTAAATTAAAATTAAAAATAAAATATTATAATATAAACAAGAGCAATACAAGGGCGCTTACGATCGGATGGTGTATGAACATAAATCAAAACATGAGACTTAATTTTTCTGTTTAACTCCGGAAATACCCAAAAGATGTCTCCAAAACTAAACAGGTTATGCAAAGGCCCATATACTGACTGTGGTACAACCATAAAAAATTTGAAAGACCAAAAATCCGAAACTATTGTGGCTCATATTAATCGATGTAAAAATATATGGGCAGTAGACAATCACCAATATCCTTTGTGTGGCAAATCACAAAGATCAGGTAATGTAGCGGCGGTGGCATGTATTTCATGCAGGTTTTCCGGTTTAACATCGATTATACAGTATCAAACATGATTCAAATGAAATCAGAGATTGAATTGATTAAAGAACTTATTCTTTGTATACTCACCTCGTCTGGGTACATAAAAGTCGTAGTTCAGGAATACTTCGTAATTGGACCTTACATCAAAGTATTTCTAACGCTTTTACTCAAGATAAGTTAAATGAAAAAGTAATTATTAATGGCCTGACATCGAATTAACGATAATCGACGAAAACCACCTTTGTTATTAATACTTATCGTGATTTAATATGATCAAATTCTTTATTGTCAATTCATACATGGAGAAGAAAAATTAAAAAATAAAGCTATTACTGAACCATTCGTTAACGGAATTGTATACTGTTGGCATTACGAACTAAAAATAATACCAGAATTGGAGACTTTCGGTAACAGCAAATCAATTAATTTTACAAAATTACAAACTTAAGTAAAAACCGATAATTTGAGGCTAATGAAAAAAATCGGATCAGTATAACGCATTAAGAGATGTGAGTAGCAAGTAAAAAAAGGATTGATTAATAATGGCGTTACAAGAAAAAAAATCATAATAAGCCAACCGGATATCAGTATGAATTTCCAAAACATCTTCATTGATTTCATTTCAAAAAGAATCTATTTGTGTTGAAAAAATCTTAGTCACCCTTGAATTTTATGAAAGCCGATATATAGATTCTGCTACATTCAAGTCAGTAATGCAGAAATTTCGAAAATATAGTCAAACAAGAAGAATCCCGATTGACAGTCGAATGCTGGAGTCAATCATAATCAGACTGAGAGCTCAATTTAGTGGAATATGGAAACGTTCAATTGTAGTCTCAATCAGCATCAAGTAGGTAGCATTTTAATTTAATTAATCATGGCACTTTCGATAATGATTTAGATACAATTATTAATCAACCACAGTCCCAATACCGACCGCAATTCAACGAATCTCTGAAGTTAAGCAATATGTTGATCATGGACATGAAACCATTCTTTAATTCTGATGCTTTGATACTGTCTTTAATCACTACATTCTTCATTGCTGGAATGAATATGCTCTTGATATTCGTTCTAACCATCAAGTCTTTATTTGACTAAGGTCACAAACAGTGTACTGCACGATTCAGGGGTCAAGCAATTTCGGTATAAGTGAGATATGATTGACAATCCAGTGTGCAAATCTCATCTGACATATTGGTGATCATTTACTATTATATAACAGCAAAGTTAAAATTATTCTATTCTAATTGTTGAAAATTACTATTCTTGGAACAATCAGTTGTCATTGATGTTGTACCGTGATATGTATTTTATGATATTTTATTTATTCTGGATTAAATTTTTGAGATGAAGATGGCAGTTGACTGGATGATAACATATATCTAACACACAATTACATATGTACACACTTCACATACAAACACACCAAGTATTAAAAAATCTAATAAATTCACACTAATCGTCATTTTTTGAAACAAGCATTTACCATTCAATCGCTTGCATAAACGGACCCGACAATCAATCAAATGATTTGGATCTCTTCAAAAGCTAACCACGCAAACGGAATAGTTTCTATCGCAGATCATTCCAAATATGGAGTATAATCTAAATGTATAAGATCTGAAACACAGGAATCATTTGTGCGAACGAGATTGAGACGGAATGAAATCAAAGAGAGGTTGGTAATATTCGATGTCGAATGCAAAAATGCCTCCAGATCTTCATTGATAATGTAAGTAGTAAATTATGCTGTGAAGATTTTGGTGGGTCCCAAAATAACCCCGAGACAACTAATTGTTGATTTTGGAGAAAATGGAATAGAATGTGAGGAAAAACACACAAGTAATTGTCTGGACCAATATGAGGTCATCACAGAGGTGCGAGGAATTCAAAAAGGATAAACATTGGTGAGCCAAGATCTACAAATGGAAAGTAATTATCTAGCCATAAGCATCAATCAATTAATAGGAGTTCGAGATTTAACCGCGGCTCTTGTTTACAGGCATTTTAACATCTAAGCCCTAAGCAACAGACTAAACTACAAATTACAACCATTAGCAAAACAAATTACTAATCAGGGCATCCAGAAAGGAACTCATTCCGCTTATAAGAACCCAAGACCATCACATCAAAATACAAAAAGATTGCAAAAAAGTGGATTTATCATTACGCACTAGCAGAATCAGGATCCTTAAAAAGAAAAATAACTCTACAGAGCTATTATCAAAGAAAAATGAAAGAGTGAAAACCGAACAGTCAAGATGCTCCAGAAGAATAGAAATTTTAATCGATAACGAAAATGATAGTAAAGATGGTGTGACAATTCTGCAAGATACCAATAAACAAGAAGACTACTTTGGGAGGAAATAAATGACACAAATGAAATATCAAAAATCAGGATAGAACAGCTAGCAATATTTGCTAGCTATATGATTACTGGAACTAGTGATGATTTGGAATGTTTCAAGATGCAAGAGGCAGGACAGTCAAGAAGAAACCGAAAAGCAAGTCGGAGAGCCAAACATATCAATTATAAAATTCTGGTACGACTTTTATACCCTAAAGCAGATAAGGAAGAAATGACTATCAGTGAAATAGTCATGAAGATAGGATAAAAAATGTTTTTGTTCATAATTCATGACACTATTTCATAAATATTGGGTGTCGAATATATTTCCTCTATCTGCGCTTACTTTTATATATTGGAGTACATTCAAAGTATTTGCGTAATGTGGTTTAAACTCTACAGCAGCTAATTAAAAAGAGGAGGCCGTTTTGAAGTATTTAAAGACATCAAATGATAGTTTTCGGTGAATTCTCGTTTTAAAACAATTAGGGAAATCAATCTAAGCGCTCCAGGGCATAGAATGAGCTGTTAATAAACGAACCTAATTATTTTTATGATAAAATCTTCTCCATATAAATGAAATATAGAGCGTATAGAATTCAACTAATTCACTAGCAACAACAATGAATTACGACGAGGACTACATTTTAATTTATTAATAAATGAATACCCATCTCAATAACTGTTCTGATATTTTATTAATATTATTGGCCATTTGAGGATCTTTGTATATTTTATTATATCAATATATTATTAAAAATTCGAGTTATTATTATTGTTGGGGTTCCAATAAGTGACCAATATTAACAATGACAATATTATATATAATAATAACAGCATTTTAATGTATAAAGTATAATGTTTGAAATGTTGATGTACATGGTAGTAATCTATAATTTTTATAATTCTGTTGTAATTAGTTTTGAAACAATTTTTGATTGTTGAAAAATGTAGCGTTAGCTGACGCCTGATGTTGATAAAATATTTATGATAAGGCTAAAAATCGGAACATTTAGTTGCTATTGCGTGGAGCAACTATTTTATTTTTGCCGCACTGTAGCGACATATTTTTATTCATCGCATTATAGCGATATGTTTTTAATATTTCATACTGTAGTGGAATATTTTAGTGTATCAATTTTTTTAATCGCATTGTAGCTATATTTTTATGACGGCATTTGGGAGAGAAAATAAATGTATCAATTATTACGCAATAGTTTATATTATAATATTTATCTTTAAAAAATGGAATATATTTAATATAGAATGATTTAATGGCAAATAAAACAATAGGAAAATTTAAGGGTACTTTATAAATTATTAATAAGGGATATTTTTCTAAAAAAATGTATCCAAATATTTTATTTGGGAGGATTTAAAGCGCCGACTCTTAAACCATATGAATAGGAGTTGCAATCATTACAACTTACCCATTATAAAATTTGAAACCACTTGACTGCGTGAAGCGATAGCCCGTTATTCCGAAACCACTTAGTCCTAATTGAGTTAAAACCATTAGAGTACGTGAAGTCAAATTCCACATCAACAAGAATATGTGAAGATACATATTACCATAAGAAGCCTTTGAAGTTATATGCCCTTCGATTTTTTGCCATTGAACTAAGTGAGTTAGATTGTTTTGTAAAATCATAATCGATATTATATATATTCTATATTCGCGCTATTGTCGTATTATAGAGCTGTGTCTCAAAAACATCTTGAGGTAAAGGTTCGGCTTCTAGAGTTGAAGTTTGCAACCGTTTTCTTTCCAGATGTTGTACGTGTCGCCGTCTAGGTCATTTTATTAACTGTATTGTGTAGTATTAAACGGAACTTTTTACAATTGTATAATTGTATTGTTGTTGTATCATTTAATAGTCAATAAACGTTATTCTAAATGTGAATCATTGTGTTGTTGATTAGATAGGTCATAGGATAAAACTATTTAATTTTTGAGACTGATCGAGAATAAATTGTACAAATTGTTGAAACTGATATTAATAAAGTTTATATCAATTGGATCATTGCTGCCTATCATACTATCTCCATATAGTATTGATAGCGAGGTGAAGAAAGGAGATTGTAAGACAAGGTTTAGTTGTGTACCTTAAGGGGTTGGTCAAAGCTCACGGAGACTGATCAAGTCGGCATTGATCCACAATAGTTTTGTAAAATACAAAGACTGATAATAACAAAAACCAAGGCAACCCCGAAAATCCAACATATATAATATTTACAAATCCATTAGTAAATATTGACAATTTTTATTAAAATAAAACCAACAATTTAAAAATTATTTATTGAGATACAACAAAATGTATAGATTTCTTGTCACTGAAGAAATATTGTGACATAGAAATATAATTCCAGTCCCAAATATCGTCAGAGAAATTGACGAGAAATGTTTTGAAAGTGCCGAATATAGTGCGGGCATCGAATACATGGTTTTTGATTGTTAGAGTTGATTTTTGGTTTTTAATTTAAAATTAAATTTTATGTAAAAATTTCATTAAAATATGATTATAAATAAATTTTAATATCAAATAACTCACGAAAAGTCATTACTTTAAAATTGGGTCAAAGGACCCTTTTTCTTAACTTAAGCCGAATTTCTATATAAATTTAGCGTACTAAAACAAATTTTAATTTTTATAAATAAATTTTTATTTTTGTTATTATTATTATTTTTAGGCTCTCTATTATGCTGTCCGATTTTAATTTCGATTTACTTTAAGTTTATTTTTATTAAAAATTTCAATTTCAATCATTTTTTAAAATTGATTACTACAATATACATTTGACAGATACAAATGTACATTGATAATTAAGGAAGGGCTTGGAAAGTACATTAATTCAATATAAGGACTTGGGATAAAATCAAAATGAATCCTAAATAAATCACAAAAGTATAAATGTCTATTTATATCCGTGGTCGAACTGCTCATCGATGTCCAATCGCTTGTGGAGTTCTCACCAATTCGATGCCTCGATCTTTGCATAATCTGGTATTGCCGGTTCTGTATTGATCTTTTGTTTTGTTTCGACGCGGCCGATATTTTTGGGCTTATCCCCCCAATAAACTACTCCATCCCAGTTTCCTTCGTCATCTAATTCGATTCTATAGCTGGTATTTGATGCACTTTCTCAACACGACTAATGATCACAATGTATTTACCAATAGTGGCTTGTATTTATTTAGTCTAGCAAATTTTTTAAATTCGTTGCTTAAACTTTATCTATCCTCAATCAATTTATATTCGAATATTAACTTTTCTAATATATTCAACTTAAATTACACCTAAATGAAGTATATTGGTTCATTGCATACATTTTTTATTTTCGAAGTTTAATAATTTTAATTCATGTTTAAGTTAATTTAATATAATATTCTTTATATTTTATAATGAATAATAGTTTTTAAAATAGAAACCCTAAATAATTCTGGTCTCATGATTAAATCTATATTCATCTGATAGTGAAGCAGATAACCGGTACAGAAATTTTTAATTAAATAAAGAACAATAATTCATGAAAATAGCAATCCAGGAATTATTGTTTCATGTTGATTGTATCTGTGTTTAGTTGATATCGAAACAGATAACCAGTACAGAAATATTTTTATTTAATAATAAAGAGCAGCATTGTTAAAAAACTAACACGAAATTATTGTACTCTTATTGTTCTAACTATGTTCAGATAATATTAAAGGTTAAGGATATCATAATGCATTGAGACCTTTGGATACATATCAATCATTAGCCATATCACTAGAAAGAATTCGACTTTTGAAATTTTGGAAATGGAAAATAAACAAACTATTTGATACAAAACAAGAGAGAAACTATGGTGATTAAAATTAAACAAAATATATTGTTTAAAGATTGAGTAGCTGGATTCCTTACTAAAAGGTCTAATAGATCATTTACTGTTTTGATATTATGATAATAATTATTTCTGAAAAGACTATTCTAAAGCATTTTAAACAGACTAAGCTGGTCTTTTCATCTCAAGATTTCATTTGTTTGGAAACATATATTGCAAAAAATAAAATATTGAAACTAAGTATTTTTTAAATAAAATATCAAGAAATCTTAGATTCGTTTAAATTTCTTATTTTATAAATTCGTATTTTATTACAACAGGCGTGAATGTTATATTGCAAAGTATTTTAATTAGTGAATAAGAACTTGTAAAATACTTAATTACTGATGAATACGATAGTGGATGATAAATAAATAAGCAAAACACTATTTTTAAATTCTGATTTAATTAAAATTTACAATTTTTCATCACTAAAAGACATAATATAATATATTATTGTTGATGTTGGAAAAATAGACTCACAAAAGCAATTAAAGAGTGTAGAGAATAGCTTTGGATTTCCTTTATTTATTTTAAGGATTTTTAAGATTAGAAATGAAAAGTGAGTCCCAATAGTTTAACTAATAATAAATTTAATGATTATTAATGATAGGTTAATAATGAAACGTCTCCGGTCAGTAAATATTCACAAATAGAAATGTAATTTATTCTTGTAGTAACCAATAATTTCATATTTCGGTGCATTAGGCAGAAAGATTTGTGCAGTGAACTTGTTACTCTTTTAAATTTGTCAAAAATCTGACTGCTATTTTGTATTTGTATACTGATTCATTTATTACTGGTTAAAGAAATCTTTGATATCATTTCCAGTTTGATTTATATTCCTAGAAATAGTTGTTGGGTATATTAATCAACAAGTGAGATCAAAACAAACTGACATCACAATCTAAATCTCAATAGCAACAGTAAATATTTTCATACCACTTTCATAGACCTATCGGGTGTGTCTACTTGGTGGCAAGTATCTTCGGTTTTCATTTACTAAATCTGTTCGTAGATGGGTCTACTTGAAATTTTCCTCATATCTCTCGTGCCATTGGTAGATATTTGAGCTTACTGCCATCTGTAGGTATGGGCCCATCTTATTTCTAGCTTCTAAATATGGATTAATATGGAACGAATCTGATTGGCTGACGACAGATGTGCTTATCGGGCATGTGTGTAACGACCCTCTTTAGGGTTATTTACTTGGTTATTGTAACCATTTTGATTGATTTGTGATCTACCCAACACAATGCTTTTGTTGAGGGTAGCACACAACTCGATCAATTGACAATTAAAATAAAACAATTAATATCTCACCACCTTTTCAAATCCGATTCCAACAACATAAACCAATACCAACAATGTACAAACTATTCCATCATAGTGATTAATTTTAATTTTTTAATTATTAAAAATAAATTACTTAATTCGATCTAGCCTTCCAAACATTGTTCGTTGGCCATTTTCGAAAATAAGAATTGCCAAAAAATCAATAAATAATGTGTGCTTAACCGTTTTTCCAATTATGTTGGGGGTATTCATGAATAACAAACTTCGGACTGCGGATAATGTATATTAGTCAATATAAAACCTCAATAATCAATACAAGCACAATGATTTCACCAAATCTGGTTTACAACTGGCAGTTGTCTATCTTTACATTGCTTTTATACTCGCGATCTGTGTGTATCTCTCTGTGTCATGATATACTACAATCTGATTTAGTTTTTGTCTTTCTGTGTTCTTATTGGGTATTTAGGTTTTTACATTAATGGGATTGGTCAATACCTGGATGTGTGTTTTGCGCAGTTTTACCTTTTTCCCGATTGTAATTTACCATCTAGCTTCACTGTGATTGGCCGATTGACATGCCTGTACGACGATACAGGCATGTAAATGTTCAAAGTGTCAAAACAAGGGTTCCAAGGTGTAATTTGGTTTTTCTTTTTGCAGAATTTCATTTCACTCAACAATTATTACAATAATCGATAACCTTCGTTTTCTTATGATAAAAATTTCACTATTTGAAAATTTAGAGAACTATTCAGTATAAGCAAGACTCTTATTGAAAATCTGAAAATTTTGATAATTATAATTTTACATGTCAAGATAGTTGGCTGATTAAGCAGAAAGATTAGTTTTGTAGTCATTTATTGTCATGTTTTTATTATAGAAGAATGTTGAATTCAATTTAAAATCTACCTTATATTTAATGTTGATTCTCAAAATAAACATTTGCTATTATAAACCTAAACTATGTTTGTTTATCTATTTCGATAATAAATATTAGCAAAGGCAAACCTTTCGAAATTATATTTTTGCTTGTTGTCATTCAACTTCAAATTAATTAAATTTCCTTTTTATGAGTAATCAGGGGACAAATTATTAAATAAATGATTTGATTCGTGATTAATGTTACGCGTACTCATTTATTGTCAGACATATTGATTAAATATCAAATAAACCATTTTTTTTCTACAAATGAATATCATTGGTCAATAAATGAAATTATTTTACAATTTCTATGGCTATTTATTTATGGTGATTTGTTTTATCTCTCAGCTTGCAATGCTTCTTTACAATTTATGGCTTGTTAGCGGCTACTACTATTTTTAAAACGACAAACTAAAATCAAACCAAAAAAAGTCAAGACACAATCAATTCTATTCTAAATCCAAATATTTAAACAAATATTTTCAATTTTACCTTAATTTAATTTTTTATAAAATTAAATTAAATCTGATTAAAATTTGAATAAATGTAAATTGAAATTGTTTCGAATCAAATTGAAATTCATTTAATATCAAATATCTCACATACACTATAGCTTAAAAATCTCCTAAAATTTGATTATTTGATAAACGGATCAAAGTAGGTCGAATTGCAATTTTTTGAAAATTAGCGAGGACCCATTTTTAAAATTGGAACCATATTGAGAGATATTCTCATTTTTACAATTATTTTATAAAAATAAGCAATGATATTATTAAACAAGTCTGTAATTAACTAACTCGATTTATAATTATAAAAATTTAAATTTAAAAACTCAAATAATCATATAGAAGTGTAATGATTAGAATGGGAACTTGGTTTTGAAACTATGTTTTGTCATTATTAGAGATCTTAAAACTGAGATATTAACTGAATTATACGAATAATATAAATTAAGTTATAAAATTATCTGAAGCGCGAAAATCCATTTAAACGAAAGTAGGTCAAAGGACCCTTTTTCTTAACTTAAGCCCAAATTTTATATAAAATTATATTAGTTGGTTTATATAATTGAATTTAAATACATAGCGTGGTGTTTTCAAGGCGTTATTTATAAAATAGTAGCAGTTTACAAACCCATTATATGTAAGCACCAGAAATTACGGGTATCTTTCACTCACAAATATCCAAACCATATTGTATTCAATGGCGAAATTAAACGACATTATTATCGCAATGGTAAATTTACCGTTTTCAAAAAGATCATCATCAGACTTTGTATTTAAATTCAGAAAATTCAGAAATTTTCTTAAATCAGAAATGATGTTCATTTTTATTTTATAATCTAATAATATTGTTTTCTTGGTCTTTCTTTTAATTGTTTAATTATTATATTAATGGGGATTTAAAAAAATACTTAAAAGCAAGATTTGTTTTAATATTATTTTCCAACGTATTTTAAACTTCTATCTATGATTGAAATTAGAATGTAATGAAGAGTTGATTTCAATATTGATGATAATAAAAATATTCTTCATGATTCTGAATTGATCTTGAAATAGTGGGTGCAAAATCATTTAATACGGTAAAAATATCGATCCAACTGTTATTTTACTTTTTAACTTTAAATAAAATCATGG
>JBBMOY011264762.1:0-15643 GCA_037951405.1 Platydemus manokwari | reverse complement strand
GTTTAATTTGTGTACCTTAAGGGGTTGGTCAGAGCTCACAGAGACTGATCAAGTCGGCATTGATTCACAATAAAATTTAATATAGAGACTGATAATACAAATAAACAAAGGCAACCAGAAACACGAACATTTTTTTGAAAAGTCTGATGGAATCTAATGGTCGTTGATAAAGTGTCCTGACCACCATATATGGTGTAATTTCCGACTTTTCTTTTTGTATATCTGGACTAAAATTTTCTTAATTGAAAATAAATAGCCTGTGTAATTTAAATCGGATTTTATTTCAGATTTTACACCAGGATCTATGTAATTCCATGGAAACTAACTTTTCAAATTTTCAGGAATTTGCGTTGTTCATCCACCGATAAAAGAAATTCTTCCACATCTTCACCATTAAAATAGCTGATTCCTAGAAAATTAATAACGATATTTCTGAATCTGTTCATGACAATATGTGTTATAAAAATAGTAGAAATAGTATTAATATTTATTTATTCAACAAATCCAACATATACAGGGTGGCCAAAAGTAGGTTTACAGTTATCACGTTGACTATTTATTTGAAAATTCAACACCAGAACAGCGGGAAATTTGTTATACCTGTTAACATAAATAATTTAATCTCTCAGATGCTCAAAATATCCTCATTCAGCATCACAACATTCTTCAAATATCTGCAGGGCATTCTGACAAGCACACTTTAATAATTGTAAACCTACTTTTTGGGCACCCTGTATATGTTGGATTTGTTGAATAAATAAATATTAATATATCGCAGTTTTCTTTACCTGTCTTTCAATTATCCTTTTAATAGTTTATGGTCAAATTATTTTTTTAATTTTTAATTATTATTATTATTTTATCTGTATTTTCCATTGGCATATCTAACAATATAATTGTGTTGATTTCCAATGATTGTGCTTGTTTGATAAATGATTCCAGAAATTTAAAGAAAAAATTTATTTTTAATGAGAGGAAAATTATTCTGATATTAACTGGTTTAAAGATTTTATATTTCATTTGCAATTACGATTTTCATTTTCCACTAGATTAGGAAAAACTTTGCAGTCCTGTAGTTATTTATTCAATAACACAAAAGAGATTTCAAAATATTGGGTCTTGGCACTTTCAATAATTTACCAAAATTTTATATTTATTCTTACAAAATATGAAATATTACGTATCAGTTTCGAGTCAAAAGGCTTGTTTAACAAATAAATAAAATGTTTATTCGCAATTTACCATAGTAACAAAGACGTTATTATTTATATCAACAATAATTTGAAAATCAGCAAAATTCTTGTTATCTGACCTATCCCAAATGACTATACTCGCTAAATATTGATGGGATTTGGTGAAGGTTAAGAATAATTCAACAATGATTTATCAATAAACCACTGTGTGATTTAGTAGGAGTTGTTAAAAGAGATATTTGATGATTATTCCAACAAAGATCTGGCTCCTAACATATTAATAGGTTACGTGCAATAAAATACAATTATTATAATAATAAACAAATTCTGATAGCAATAAGATATTTTATAATAAACATTAACCAATAGGTGATGTATATGTTCAAAAGAGGCAAAGCTATAATGTCCGGAACATGATAAAAATCACCGGAGAGAACTAATGGCAATCTACTGCGAATATTGAAAACATAAGCAGCTGTGATTTTACAGCCTAACAAATTCGTATCGACTTTGCGGAAGTAGATGGATTAACATTTCACAACGAATTTCTTTTCTGAGATAAAAGCAAAAATACTGACAAAGTTAAAAATAGTATTTACCATGATTTTCCAATAATTGATTGGATGTGCTTAATAATTAAATTCCGTGAATGCTGCTTGAGAATGGTAACTGATTTAGTCAGAATTGAATGTACAGAGTCAAATGAATTCCGGCGCTTATCAACACGTACCCAAATTTGTAAGAGAAAATTTTGTGCTGTAATTTATGCATTAAAATTGTGAGTTTTTTGTTCTTAGCTGATGGCTTATATAGTTCTCTAATGTGTGGAAGTGATTATTGATTTCTGTTTTTTTATGATTATTTATTATGCTACCATGGTGATTTAAATTTAAAATTTCTTTAGTGTTTCCAAGACCACTTGTTTTGAAAATGCGAAGATTTATTTCAAAACATAAAAATTTCTCCTTTGAAAATCAAAGTCCAAAATTCTGGTTTTTGTAGTCCAAATTTTGTAAGTCTTAGTCAGTTTTCACAGGCATGAATATGTTCACTGTGTGGTTCTCTTTAGTCCAATGTTCTTGCTCCGCAATTACCCTGTTTTTCATCAATTACCAGGCTAAAATCTAAAAAACCGAATATATTTATGTAACAGTAATAAAACTCATCTCAGTGGCGAAATTTTTTATTTTTATACAAAATGAAAAATAAAATTTTTAATCGGTTATAACTTGTATTTCATCATTCTACGCTCATATTATTTTTTTGAATTATTTTATTCATGTGTTCATGCATGTCGCCCCTACATTTGATAATAGAGAGAGTTTGTGTTGGTCAGCAACTTTGTCGTCGTAATAAATTGTGTCTCTACCAGTTCCAGGTTGTGTATTTATATTGGGTTTTTTGTTGAAGTTGTTTTATTTTTCGAATTTGGTCCTATAAAAATTCATTTTATTTTTTGCTATTACATTTAATCATCGAGGCTGTTGTAGCGCCCTACCTGATTTCATGATTGTATCAGATTCATATGCTTATTAGTTTTGACCCTCTATTCCCTGATGACTAATCTTATTTTTAAAGATGATTCATTTATTTTATGTCATGACTTGAATATCAGGTTTTATAAAAATTACTATAAATAGATATCATTATTTATTAACTATGTTCTTTTTAGGTATTAAATATATTATATTATTTTCGTCTATATTTGATCATTGCTGTAATACAACTGCATATATTACCATTTTTCCTTTTACTAAAAACATCATAATATAATAATTATTATTATTATAATTATTATTAATACGTGTACATTACGGGTTCAAATATTTCTATACATTAAAGAAAAGACAAAAAACATAATCATAAACATTTAAAATAAAGATAAATTGGCACAAGAGATTTTCAGATAAAATTATCAAAAAGTGCATATTTTTATTCAAAGATGAAACTTAATAATCTCAAGATAAATTGTCAGATATGTAATGGTATACAAATTATCCTCTAACTTTGGTTCATTGATCTTGACTCATCAATGTCTACCTTCCAGAATTTTTGAATCTAGGTCATGGGTCTTCGTACTTCTTGCCGTCCATTTTTGATGTTTCCTTTTCTTTGATCCCTAGTTGGTACTTTTTACATTTTTGGATTTACTGTTGAAGGTTTTTACCGATGCATCAAAGCCTCCATTTTGTACCTTGTGTCACTTTATTGATACTTTTTGGTATTGTTCTACATAGGACATTGGGCTTCAACGCCTTCGAGTTCCATATATATGCGTTCTTAAAGATTCGTTCAGAGCATTAACGCAATGAGTCTTCAGCTCTTTAATGGCCTTCATCATTTCTCATGGCTAGATGACCTGCTCATGCTCTCTTGCAGCCTATACCCTACATGATCTTTTTTCATCAGCTTTGTTCCTTCAACGAAGATACCAAAAATCAACTCCAATAATTATAAATATCAATTTTGATAGTGTATATTACAGTGACTATATTGTATAGAAATAGTATATCAGCCATTCTATGAATGGTAAAGGAAGAATTTTTGAAAATTAATGTGCTTAACAAAGTGTTTTGCATTTTAATAAACACGGTTATCTATCATATTTCCATATGTTTGATAAAGCTTTTCTCCAATCATTATATTCGGACTCTTTCAACCAAAGAGCATCAATATATTATTTATTAAATCCAAAAATTTAATAATTTCTAATAAATATATATAATTTTGTTTAATAAATCCTAACCATGATATTTAACTATAATGATTATCTATAAATTTATTTATTGATTAATAATAGAAATGATTTGTAAATGAATATTATAGATAAAGAAAATAATTGAAATAATATTTGACAATTATGAAAGATTTCTAAATTAATACATTATCAATGAAATCATTTAGCCAGTTTCAAATATGCAATACTTTATTCAATCCATCATATGAAGATTTTATCTTTGAAAATTAAGAGCAATATTTAATATTAATTTATTTGATTCATAATATGCCAACAGTTCACCAGTGATTACGTGGATTTTTATATACTGTGTATGATTTGGAGTTTTTTGTGAATTTCAAATAGATTGCTTTGATTGATTTGAATTGAGTGTATTTGATTAGTCAATTTTGTTCGATTACGTAATCTGACGGTAAATGTACATGCCGATCTGTAGCATGCTAGTATTCGAAAAGATATGTGTGTGTGCGTGATAGTGTGTGTGCATGATGATGATTTGTTGTGTTTGAATATTTTTTGGCATTGATTTTCTGTTTGCTTTTGACGAAATATTTGCCAAACCTCAAGCACAAACCATGAATTATACATAAAATATATTTCTAAATACAAATTGACTGAGATGAATATTTAACAATTACTGTTGAATAAAGTGATGGAAAAAATAAAAATTTAACCAAACACATACAACGGTGTGATAATTTGATGACGTTATGGTACTTGAATAAAATATATTTATATGACTCAATTAGCGTTACTATTGAAAGATTGTCAGTAATAATAATTCACAACTAATCATCTCATTCATCTTGACAAGATTTCAATAAATGTTTCATATGATTGCTATTTATTTCATCATCAATAACCATGCAATTTTACTGGAATAATATCTCATTTGATTTATCTGTTCCAATGAATGAATTTTCATGAAGAAACAGTCTGATCAACAAGTAAAAAACAAATTCAACTGATACAAAATTGCGTCGTATTTAATAAATAATTTATTAATAATTGGTTGAGATGATTGTGAGAAAGTAATCTTGTCAATGTCACGATATACAAACCAATAAAGCATGATTATTTAATTTTGAAATGATCAATAACAATATCAATGGCTGTTACAGGAATTTGTCACATATATCGATTATTAATAATGGAATAAATTGAATAAATGAGAAAGAGATTCGAACAATATATTCATTAATAAACTAGTCAAACTAAAGTTGTGTACAAACTGTTTCCACAGTAATCGAAACCACAAACATATTGATGCGCGCGCTCAGTAATAACTCTTGATAGGAATAGTGAAAGATAATATAATCGATATATACATATACACATTGACGGCAGGCCGCCACATCTTTATACATAGAGACGGAGATGAAAAGAACTCTTTTCAAGGTAAGGGCAGTGTTAATACTGACGATGTATCACTTGGTGCTTGGCTTGAAATGAGACTGTATGAGATCTGAGTGCTACTTGGGCATCCCAAAGGCCGAGTACATGTACGGCTGGGCCATGGCATAAGCTGTGTAAGGGTCCAAATATGAGAGAGGTTTTAGAGAATCGACAGAGTGAGAAATATCCGATGAATAATCAGCCCCGTGCAGATTGGATGTCAGAGACAGAGGATTCGAGTTGGGTAAGCCAAAGCCAGATGAAGGAGCAGAGACGCCTGTCGGCATAAGATTGGCGGCTTGCTTGCAGTATTCAGCCATCCAAGGTAGATTTGATGGACAGAGTTGGCCGATATTCGACCATTGCTCGTAGATCTTTGCGCGATCGATATTATTCATGATCTCACTGAATCCATTAGGGTAATAATCGAAGTTTTGATATTGGGCCGCTGCGTTGTAAATGTCTGCATTATTCGAGTAGACGGGCAACTGCAACGATGTTTGAGGCTCTTTACGCTTCTTTGATGCAGTTTGTTCAGAAACGTGAGATCGACTGGAGCTCGACCGTTTCGAATTCGAATGTTTCGTTGATTGGTGATCAGATATCGGCTGGTAGACTGATGATGACAACGATATGGAAGAGAAAGAAGCGGTATCAGATGAGGCAAGCGACTGAAATGTGATATAAATGATGAGAGATAAGCAAGTTGATGAGAAGTGAAAATAAATAGAACTAAATCACTGGCGACAATACCGAACAGAGATATACATATCAATACACTCCCCACCAAATAATGTAGAGTCGCACCGACGTCGCCATATTGCAGTGATATTTATTAAAAATGATGATGTCGGGGTGATAATGGCTACACATATCGATTTAGTCACCACTGTTCTCGACATTCACCAAGATGAAATAATTGATCAATAATATCACGTGAATGGAAATAATTAATAAAATCAATCAATGATAATCAATCATTAGTAATTAATCAATAATAGATCATTGAAGACAGTTAATCAATAAATGACAGTGTCATGTAGATTATAAGCGGTGCAAATAGAACAGTTAATCAATCAATATTAATTAATCAAGTATTATCAATAAATGCCAATGCCGGGAATGGTATAAATAGCATAATCATTAATAGTTAATTAATAATAATCAATGACTAATAGTTAATTAATAATAGTTAATTAATAATAGTTAATCAATAGCTGCTAACAAATGACACTTAAGCAAATCAATAACAGGTAATAACTAACGGATAGTTAATGAATAAATGACAATATCGTGTAGAATATAAATAGTGCAATATAACAGTTAATCAATAAATATCAATGAAATCTAAATCAATAATTAATTAATTAATATGAATGAAAATCAAATCAATATAAATCAATAAATATTAATGAAATCTAAATCAATAATTAATTAATTAATATTAATGAAAATCAAATCAATGTTAATCAATAATTAATTAATCAATCAATATTAATGAAAACGAAATCAATGTTAATCAAATCAATAATTAATCAATAAATAATAATGAAAATCAAATTAATATTAATCAATAATTAATTAATCATATCAATATCAATGAAAACTTAATCAATAATTAATTAATTAATCATATCAATATAAATCAATAAATCACAAACCTGTATCTGACTAGAATTCTGGAAGTAAAGTGGATAATCTTGAACATGTGACGAGCAACTAGAGGTCTGCAAAGCTCCGGCAGCGGCAGCAGCAGCAGCAGGTGACGAATGAGTTTGAGTTTTCTGAACTGATCGGGATTGATCTGAAGAACCAGTAGCAACAGTGTTATCATTGAGATAACAAGACCCATTATATGATTGTTGTTGATAATATGATGAATGATGATATGGTGATTTGATTGGATCTTGTCGCATATCATTTTGTTGTGATGTGGAATACTGAGCTGATGTTTGAGGATTATTAGATGTGGTCATACATAATGGTGATTGTTGTAATCGATCTGATTGATCAGTAGTATATGATTGTTGATTGGTTTGATTGATTTGTGTTGATTGATTACTGAATAGAAAATATTGATATTGCTATTGATATTGATTAATGAAATCAATCATTCAATGAAATATATAAAAAATCAATAATTAATCAATATTATTAATCAATATATCATATTAATGCACACACACACGCACACATACACACACACACATTGATTATTGAAATAAATAATCCTCACCTATATTCATATGTTAAAGCAACATGAGATGATGATGATGATGATGATTTACCACCATGATCACCAGTAGTTGTCGTGAATGGTTCTTGTGGTGCTAGAACTGGCATTGATGGACTCGAATGATTCCATGATGGAATATGAGATGATGTTTTATCTTGTTCAATAAAACATCCCGGAACAAATAATTCATTATTATTATTGTTATTATTATTATTATTGTTGTTGTTATGATTATGATTATGATGATTATGATTGATTGAATCATTAACAACATCAACCATCATTGCAGATGTCATGTCATTGATTGAATGATCACGTTGAGACATTTTCTTATATTTGGAATTCTTGACAACAATCATATCGAATTCATGTGGATCAATAAATACTGTTGGATCGCTACCAACAAGATATGGCACTGGTAATTGTGGGAAATTGTTTGAATGATGATGATGATGATGAGAATGGTGGTGATGATGGTGATGATGATGATTATTGGAACAATCTATTGGACCAGCACCATTACCATGACCACTGGCACCGTTGCCATGACCACCGGCATTACCTGCACCATTATCAACTGTTGATGAAATGGGATCACGTTGTTCCTGGCGTTGTAATAAACTACTGATTTCATTATGAGCATCATCAACCTCGCTATCACTACTAGAATGAGCTGGACTGAATTGAAGAGCTGCAAGTTGTGGTCTGGGTCGATGATGAATTGGAGGAGCAAGATTAACTGCTGGACTGAATTCATAAGTATTGGCTATTGTTATTGTTTCAATATGAGCACCAATTGTTGTTTCTTTGGCGATTTGTGATTGGTTGGTATAAACATAATCTTGTGATCTCCTCAATCGTAATTTGAGATTTCCTGTGGTTTGTGGCGGTGCTAATAATGAATGATTGATGGGTGACGCATTTATAATTGGTAAATCCACTTGGGTCACCGCCGCTGCCGCCGCCGCCGCAACAGCAGCAATTGGTGGGTCTGATTTTTTGGTGCAAAGCTTCAATATCAGTGGCGGATGATCTGGTAAGGATTTAGCGCGTTTATTTTTACATGGTGATTGTTTGCGATGTTTATTCGGACTGGCACTGGATGTCGTGTTGAGTGCGCTACTTCGCCGATCTTCTTTGCGAGTGCAAAATATTCGTTTGGTGCTTAATTCAGCATGTTTTTTGACCTGCCTTTGTACGAGTGGAGCGATGGCATTTAAATTAGACTTGTTCTTGTTACGCCTAATCGATGATTTGGTGATTTTTACTGGCCTACTAGTAATAGATAAAGGAGGTGGAGGTGGTTCAGGTGACCTCACTATTGTGGTTGCTACAACTTTCAAATGAGATAAATTTATCCGCAATTTGAGAGATCCGCTGGTATTCTTGCTAGTGGCTGTAGGAGAATCCTGATCAGACGTAGTGAGGCTGACTTTATCATCAACTATTACATCACTAATATATCTGTCGCCTTGGTTACGCCCATCACCAGTTCTATTCACTCCTTTAATGCTTATATCACACGGATCGAACCCATATTCATTCAAATCAGTCACAGTATCGATTGCCAGTTCATTGTGATCATCGTTTCCATGGTTTCCACGCTTGATTTCACGGATTTTCTCCAGATATTTAATCGTCTTTCTCATATTTGTAAACCTTTTCTTTTTATTTCGTGGTTTATTTGGGAGTCCCACTTGTTTGAAAGTGCTTTTCTTCATCAAAAATCGCTCCTTCTTATCACCAGATAATTGTGGCGGAACCTCAAGAGCTTTGCTACATCGAACAATTGTTCCATTCAATGCCCATTTACTCCTTTGCTTGCTCTTGCGTAACCATGGCACAACATTATCGGTACGATTATTGCAGAAATCTTGCAATGTTAATGATTCTTCATAACCAGCCTGAAATGGTAACAGGAGCTTATTTTCTTCGAATAATGGCTCTTCATAGTCCTGTAAACTGCTACATGGACTTATCGATTGACAACTCTCGAGAAATCGATCCAAATTAGCAAGCTGAGCTGGATCCCTTTTGACAGGGCTAATATCAGCCAATAAATCATCTTCGGTCAATTCATCTTGTTCCGATAATCGAGTGCATACAGATAAAGGTCCTGAATGATGGTGATTCAAAGGAGCATTTTCTGTACCACTCGTTGTGGCAGGCAACAAACATTTGAGCAAAGGGCTTAACAATGTGGCAGAGTGTCGACCAAGATGGGCATAAAGTAGTTGCATGACTCGTTGTGAGTCAACATTAGAGCGAACAGATACGATATCAGTGATTGGTGGCTGCCTAGCAACGACAACACTATTCGAACACGGCACCGGTTGCTTGGCAACAGCTAATGAACCAATGAAATCATCAATCGATACAAGATTGGCTCGATGAAATCTGATTGGTTCCAATTGAATAACACATGATTCATCAATCGATTCTTCAATTTCAACTCGTCCATGATGAATTTCCCAGCTCATAGTGACGAGTTCATCAAGCAATTCATCAAATTCATGATTATTCTGTTGATCATTAACACAGCCAACACCACCGACACCACCACCAATACCCACACCACCAGAACCACCAGAACTCGTACAAAATAATCCTCCAAGTCCATCAGTGGATTGCAACAAACAATAATCATCTGATCCATTATTCAAATCCGTCACAAAAGATGCTTGAACAACATCTTCTCCTGATCCAGATTGTTCAGCAATTTCCCAAGCAACAGCAACATTATCTTTATTATTGATATTATTGATAGAATTGCTATTATTGGTGATGCCGTTGCTATTGGTGATGGCATGATTGGCCATATTATTGATATTAACATTATTAACATTGCATGTTTCCTTCTTTGTAGCTTTTGATGATCTTGATGATGTCGATCGATTTTTAACAGCTGTTTTCCTATTGGTTGGTCGTTTGAATTGTTGTTGAGATGCTGCTATTGATGATGATGGTGATGATGATGCTGCTGCTGCTGCCGATAGAGATGGTGATGATCCTGATGAATGGATTTGATGCTGATGGTGCTGCTGGTGGTGGTGTTGCTGGTGCTGGTGCTGCTGATGATGATGATTGGTGTGATGTGGATTATTATTGTGATGATGCTGATGATGTAATGATGTTGTTGTTGTTGATGGGAATTGCATTGTTCTCGGCATAATCATTGGTTGTTGTGGTTTTGGTAATAATTTCGGTAAATTAGATCCATGTGATGATGATGATGATGAGAATGATGATGATGATGAGAATGAAGATCCACCAGATCCTCCTGATCCACCAATTGATAATGCTGGTGATCGAATTGGTGGGCCAGATATTGTTGCCAGACCACCAATACCACCACCAATACCAGCACCACCACCACCACCGATACCACCATCATGACTCGTTGTGATTGTTTGATTGTTGTTATTGAGTTGCTGTCCAGTTGCTGTCGTGTTGCCATTGTTGCCATTATTATTTGGCATGCTAAAAAATGCAGCAGAACTCAACAAGAGAGATATTTGATTATTAGGATTGCCAGTAGCAGATTGATGATTCGATGCTTGTGACATGACAGAATTGGTGGATGGAGCCATTGAATGAGTGACATGAGGTGGTCCTTGTTGATCAGGTGAATTCATCATAGGCATAATAACAATATTAGGAGCCATCAATGATGAGGGATATTGAGTGAATTGAGACATATTTAAGGGTAAATATTGCATTGATGGCTGTTGTTGTGTTTGTTGTTGTGTTTGTTGTTGTTGTTGTTGTTGATTTGTTGTTGTATATGAGCAAAATGGGAATTGTTGTTGTTGTTGCTGCTGCTGTTGTTGCTGTTGCTGCTGCTGCTGCTCTATCATATCACTATCTGCTCGTTGTTTTCTCTGATCATTGCTTCGAATTGGTACACAATGTGAACTGAGAGGTCGATTTGGTACTTGTGATATTGGTGGAGTTGCTGGTAAACTTCTTGTTCCTGATGGCAATTTACAATCAGAAGATGTTATCAATGACATGAAATCATCTTGAGCAGTTTCATTTTTCACGGTTTTGTTTGATCTAAATCTACGGCTGTTGTACATTTCGATTGTAATGGAAAAACTTACCCGGTATTATTGGACATATTCGAACTACTCGAACACACGATAGATTCATTTCGTATTGGTGCCACTGTGGCTCGTAATGGTGTTGTTGCAATCGTTTTTGGTTGTGAACGTAGAAGACTCTAAAATATCACTCTCAATCGTCTTTATTTAATATTATTAAATTATACATGTAATTTCTCGATGATTTTTTTGTCGACTTGTTTATTAGAACTTTTTTCAATTTCTTGTATAGTTTCATTTAATAAACAAGCCATTTTATGTTCATTTGGTGATTGCGATATAGTAAGAGATAAAATTCGACTAAAATCTTCTGACGGTGAATAAAAATTAACACCTTTAAAGTCTTTCATGAACAATTTACTTTTTTCCAATGCCGACATAATCTCTTGGCAATATTTATCCTCATCCTTAATCTCCACATTATTTTGTACATATAAATTCGAATTCGAAGAACTTGGCATAAAATTAGACGAATTGTCATCGAAAGTCAATTTATCTAATAATTCCATGCAATTATCATCATTCTGTGTAATTGAATTATTCAAATTTTGCATAGAATAATCTAACAATGATTTCTAATCAATTCAATTTATAAAAGTAGAACCAACCAAATTGCTGACTAATTTTATTTAAATGTATGTCATCATTATTCATCTAAAAATTAGAAAAACCAAATCAGTAATAATCATTGTATAACGACAGTTATTATAAAAAAATTTACACTAATTAACGAAATTAAGAAAATCTAAAAATTATACTTTAGAAATGAAAATATAAAAGCCAATCTAATATTATGAAAATAAAAATTAATTATTATTCAAAGCTCCATTTTACACAAAGATTATTGCGCTTTAAATTAAAATATATTAAAATAAACAAACAAAACTCAATTTAACTAAAAATAACCACATTTGAATTATATTAGCATTAAATTTATAGTCAAAATTTAAATTAAAATTTTAAAATAATTTATCAGGTACAAAATATGATTAAATCCATTAAAAATCATGTAAATTACAAATAATATTGAATCCATTTTGTTTCAGTAAAAAAACATGTAATGAAGTGATTTTATATATTAACAATTAATGGACAATGCATGACATTTATATTTTAAAATGTTAGATAAAGTAATTTTATTTAGATTCTATTGTCAATTAAATTAAAATAAAATCGCTATGATGATAAATTAAGACACTTGATTAAATCAACTAGTTGACATTAATTTTTTGAAGATTTTAGAAGACATGGAACTAAGATGAACTTTGATTAAGAATATAATTTTGAATTTTTTTCTGACGAACAATAAATCTAAGGGTTGGCCTAGAGATAATATAATTCATTTTCTTCTCACTAACCTGAGTTGTATTAATAAACCTTTATTTAAGTGATATCAAGTTTTATTAAACTACTAAATTATTTTATCAATCTTGAGTAAATCTTTCTTAATAAAACTTCATTATGTCAAGTTTATAGTAATATCCTAACCCAAATAATGAATTGACATTGTAGATAGTCGACAAACATTATTTAATTAACAAATCAATCTATCACTCGAGTTTCTACACTGAACATTCTAAATTGTAGCTAAAATGTTCAATACAACGATAAGATATCTGTTAGAGATGATATTTATTTTTGATTTTAGTGCGTTCTGGAATTAGTAGTAGTGATTTCTCGTATTTCTAAACATGATAATAAATTCACCACAATAAAGATCATTTACTCGAATCATATATATATATATATACTCATAATTGAATCTCAACCAATCAAAATTAATACATATTATCATCCAATTATAA
Source organism: Platydemus manokwari (assembly GCA_037951405.1). NCBI lineage: Eukaryota > Metazoa > Platyhelminthes > Tricladida > Geoplanidae > Platydemus > Platydemus manokwari. The sequence goes on along the minus strand of JBBMOY011264762.1, from coordinate 2,174 downwards.
TTGAAGCACACATTTCAAATGCTGAATATATATCCAAATGAATTCATTTGATTATTCTCATCGCGGAAACAAATCAATAAAACACGAATCGATAACTGATTAATAATTTATTGTAAAAAATAAAACTATCTCGGTGATAAAAATAATCGATAAAATTATGCTGCAGTATAAACAAATTAATCAATATTAATGATATTATCGATTTTTCAATTGATTAATTGATACACGGAATGTGCCATCATATGGCTGGGTGTATTTAATATTTTCTTGAATCAAATAATTGTGAATGACAGGCTTTAACCGTGACCGTCCATGAACACTGTGTAAGCCTCGGCCACAAATGATAATGAGATGATTTGATTGAGATGAATTGCGATTGGTGGTGGTCGAGCGTGTCAATTGTTTGATGCGTTGTGTGACAGCTGCTAGAGCTGACATTCGAGTGAAACCGTGTAAATCTAAATGGTGATTGCCATATATGGTCGATTGTTGAGCAGCTGTTGCCAATGCCTTCTGTTCTTCATACCACATCAACCGTTGCTTGCAATGGCTCAACTCTTCTCTCCAATAGCTCTTCACTTGTGAATCTCGTTTCTTTGTCAGATGAATCCTGTTACGAATGTGCTCTCTTCGCCCTATTTCGATATCGATTCGCTTCTGTAATCGCTGGATCTGGATCGCATTCGTCACGCAATCTTGAGAAGCTTGACCGGAGACTTTTCTTTGAGATGTCCCTGGGTTTCCTCCCCAATCACGTTTGGCGAACCCGGCTTCGGAGAGTTGCAAAATGGTTTCCTTCGTGTCCATACTGAATAAAATGATACAAATTAATCAATAAACATTTCCAATATTAAAAATGGTGCGAGTCTTTTGTAGCTTAGCAACGAGAAATGAGAGATGGCGTGGAAACCGATTTTATAGGAAAGTTGTTCCACTAGAAGAAGTTGATAAATATTTCCACGAAAAATCATTTGGAGTTTATCGAATGAACATGTTGTTTAAATGAACTGGTTCCTTGGTGATATTAAAGAGCGCGATTATCAATTTTATTAAAAGCGTCGTCAAAAATCGTAATTTTCACAAAGAAAAAATATTACTTGGACGAAATAAATACTCGCTCAAGCTCCTCCTTGGAAATTTGTGGATATTTTGTCTGCAAGCTGTTTATTTGCAAGGTCAACTCAACACTATCTCTGATCGTTTTTCTATGGATTTCAATAGAATTTGCCATTGCTTCTTCCAGCTCTTGTATCTCTCGCATTGTCATGTTTTCATCTTTTCTTCGCTTGATTTCTTTTTCTTGATCTACTTGATTAGGAGTTTCGATTATTCCAAGCTCTTCGAAGAAAGCTCGATATATTTTAAGCATAATTTCTTCAGGCACTTGCCAATTCATTTCTGTAATTTCCGGAGGCATGCTATCAATACTCAAGTAATCCAATCCACACTTTGAGGCAAACAACTTATGAGCTTCCTTCAGAAATGTTCTACCTAGCACCAAGCCTTTGTCGTTATCTTCTTCTAACTTAGCCAATAATTTATCATCATCTACTGATGTCAACTCGTCCTCATCACTTTTTTTACTAGAGTTGGAAACATTATCACTATCGTATTCACCATTATTTTTAGAAGTATTTGGAAATTGCATTAAATAATCCATAATATCGAGATTATCAGCCTTACAAGACAATGTTACTATGACATCACTCAACTCCTGCGATTCCAAATCAAGAAGAGGAATAAACAGATTTTCTGGTATCAATGGAAACATTTCAACTAGTGTTTCCATTAAATTATTATCTTGGAAACTCAAATTATCATTTACTGGTTCTAACATTAAAAATAGATTAACAAAACTTAATAATAGCAGAAAATAATTAATTTAAGAAAAATTATGAAAAAAACCTAAAAACTAGATGCATACCTTTATTATTTTCACAACCAGAGAAGTTTAAAAGCTTTAATTTATTAGGGTTTAAATTGTACTCCATTAAATTACTTTAAATCAAATTAATTAAACAAATTTATACATTAATATATATAATTTTTGATTGATATAGGTTATAGAAATTATATATTATATAGAAATCGCCTTCAAAAGATCTATACGATATTCAAATGATTTAGAATGACTTTTAATACTAGTTAAATTATCACATTTTTACAAAAATGTT
>JBBMOY011263651.1:0-15644 GCA_037951405.1 Platydemus manokwari | reverse complement strand
ATAATAATAATAATAATAGTAATATAAATAATAATGATGATAATAATAATTATAATATAAATAATAATGATGATAATAATAATAGTAATATTAATAATAATGTGAAAATTGTAGATTTTATCTTATCAATAATTATTATTTATTATTTTTATTCCTAGCGTGATAGAGAGATTGTAAAAATTACAAATTGCTCGAATGTATTTTTTGTCGATATTATTGAAGACAATTTTGTATTTGTTTTCTCTTATAGTTGATCTAACAAAAAATAGTAATAATAATAATAATAATAATGATGATGATGATGATAAATTGAAGAAAATTGTCTTCATCTTTCTCATAAATTATCTCCCTCTTACGAACGGATATAAAAACGATAGAAGAGAAATTTATTTTATTACGATTTTGTTTTAAATAAAATATCTATCGATTTTTTCAATTTTTTTTCTTTTCATCATTAATTTTGGTCAAATAAAATTTTCTTTCGCATTTTTTATATTTCGTTATTTTTTTATATATGTATTTTGATAAATATTTTCTCTCACATTGATACCACATGATGATTTGATTGTTTTGGTATGATCGAAAAATACAGAAACGTTTTGTCGATTGGTGATAAATGTCAATATTTATATGTGAATGAATTCCTTTTATAAATTGTCTTATAAATTTCATCTCATCTTATCGTGGCAGAGAAATATTTCGATAAGATGTAATGACTTATTATTCCCATTTGACATATGTCCCATTAAAGACAAGAGAGAAAACTGATCTTTATGATGAGGTTTCATTGATTTTGTCTGTTATATCATATATATATGTTGAATAATTTATGCGATTTCCGTCTTTTGAAAGTTGTCTGATACATTATGTTGTCAAAACCCATCGAATGGCTTCGTTATTTATTATTTCTCTTATTGACGAAAGCGAATTATTCGATTTGAATGTTTGGTGCGATTATTAATGATGAGACATGAGGTGATGCTGAAAACCTTTGCTTTTAATATCTACTTTATTAATTTTAATTTTTTGATAGAATTTAATAATAATAATATTAATACTGATAGTAATAATAATTATTATTATATTTAAATTAATACTGGTAATAATAATTTTGATAATAATAATAATGATTATAATAATAGTAATAATAATGATTTCATATTATTGCTAAAACGTGCCTCATTATTTAATGAATCCCAATTAAATGTTGACATCTAATCGTTTCTCGTCTTGAATATTTCTTACAATTACCATTGAAATTTCCTTCACCCGGTTACGCTTCAAATTTTTATTTATTTTATAATCGAACATCAATTGGTTGAAATATCGAATCGTTCTAGCCAAATAGAGACGATACAATTGTTCGAGTGATTACGATTGTGTAATGACATCTAGGAATGTTGTTCTAGATAAAAATAAACTGTACTTTGAATGAGAATTGTCAATGAATTATCATGAATCGATTATTAGAAGACAGGACAAGGAATGCCTCAATTAAAAGAAATTATTGATATTAATATAAAAATATTGGTCAGGTCCAATAAAATCTCCGAAAATAAAACTGAACTCAGCTTAATTATTGTCGTCATATATATATATTGATTTCAGATATGTATCGCGCTAATTTTTTTTGAATATCAACTTAATTGGCCTATTAATTCTACTTTTTAATTTATTTGCTTTGTTGAGACTGTTCGAATTACTATTCACCTCTAAATCTACAACACTAACACATGGGTCATTGAGATGAAATGCGTTTATAGCCTTTAATTATTATATCAGCTATGTATGAAGTCTTGGTTAAGGTTATGAGAGTGTCTGTATGTCTGACTCAATTTCGTAATGCTTTCTTCTAATAAGTAATGAATTCATCATTCCATACGATTCGAGAGCACGACATTTTAATAACGATTAATGACTTAACATTTTGCCATACCTTGTTGTTGTAATTGAAATTTCGATTTCATATCAACAAATTCCTCATTATTGATTTCACCTAATTGCGAAAACCGTACCCGCATTGAGTGCATATTCGTTCCACGATTGTGTAATATAATTTCTAGTTATACTGTTAACTTTAGCCCAGACAAAAATAAGATTGATTCGAATCAATTTTTATATCTTCTCCATAAAAATTGTTATCTCTAAATCAGTCTGAAGCTTCCATATTGTTGCGAGAACTTATCAAGTCGTATAGCACCTAATCGGGAAGTAATAAATCTCAATTTATATCGATTTCAATTCTTATTGGATCCAACTGTGATGGAATAGAATGAGACAAAGACAGCTTTTGTTTTGGTGTTTGTATGGAAAGAAAATCGTCATAAAAATGAAACCAATTTCATTTGTGATAAAACACAGACAGTTATAATACCACATTAGTAAAACAAAATATTATTAAATTCAATTTATTAAATAAATAAAATATTTATTAAACATTGGATTCATTGCTGAGAAATGAATTATTAATGATGATATTTTATAAATTATTGTGTTCATCCTAATAAAGGGACATGTGTATGTAATGTTGATATTATAGTCGATATTTTTGTTTTAATACCTGAGCTAGTTTGTTTCAATTTTATTTGGCTCTGTGATAATAGCACTGATAATTATTTCCATTCCTATCACAGATATCAAAGAATAATCTTGTTTCGATATTGACGAGTTATGTGTCATTATAACCAGATAAAGATGGAGTGAATAGAAGAAACAAAAACAAAGTAAATTCATTTGGGAAACAAATAACAAAAACAATTCCATGGATTTATTGGTTTGAATGGATTTGAAAATCGCAGGCAGTGGGTTGAAAAATATTTATTCGCGTGCCACATTGTTGTGATTCATTGTGGTATGGGAAATGTATGAGATAGGAATCTTGGCAACGATATTTGGTCGTAAATAATGACAGAAAGAGGGCAAATTAAAAATAATCTGACAAATTGAATTTTGTAAATGTTGTAAAATTGACGATGCAGTCGTTGTACGAATATATGAAATGTTTCGATATGTATTTTCGCTGTGATCGCTGAAATCAGTACGAAATAAGTGGAATATCGCTCAGTTGAGTGTGATATCAGTGGGAATTGGTGAGAAAATAATTAAAATGAGATGAAGCATTTAAAGCAATCAATTAAATCCAGACAGAAGAGCAATTGCAGTAGAATTATTATTCTTATCGAGATTGGTTATTTTATGTGGTATGAATATTGAACGAAATATCGATATTTTCATGGTGAGAGAGATCCCCAACGATGTCACTTAACATAATATTTGATTTATCTGGAGTTTTAACCTTTTGTTTGATCGATCATATAAAATACCAAAATATTCACGGAAATAACCCTTAAAGGATTGATATACACAAATTCGATAAGGTATCTTACCAATAACCAATCAGATTCTTCCTATAGATAAATCCATATTTTGAACTCAATAATTAATTTTCGCTTACCAAAAACATGCAATAAACATCGAGAGTCACCAAAGACACGAGAGACATGCGTAAATTTGCTGACGTACCGACGTGTGACGTGCTTTATCAAATGAAAAGTGAAGCTCTGAGGCATCGAGTTAATACACACAATAAGCCTATGAAAGGAATTGGATTTCACGAGGATCCGTCAGCCCTATTGGTCGATAATTTCGATTCTGTGCGGCTTGTACGTGATTCTTCTGACAACCAGTTTTTATGATTGTCTTCTGTTTGGTCGTTTGATTTTCAGATACTGATCCCACCTTGCGTGATTATCTCCTTTTGATTAAAAATGATTCCGACCATGTTCAGAGATAAGTCGGGTTTTACAATCTCATTTTCCGTCGTCAGCTGATATCGTAACATGTTGAAAATAAAATAAATCGCAAATCTGATATAAGCTTTGTTAGCCACTACTGTTTTAAAAAAACACATTAGAAACGAACTGAAAAGTCAAGACACCAAAAATCTATTATTAACCAGACATAATTTTGAATTATACTCGAATAACGATTAACATCATCTCATTTGTTATAGGGAAAGTATTGATAATAATCGAGTATTGATATTTGCAAGCGAATATATCGAAAAACAATTTAAAATGTATTGATAAACGAATGTATTTAAACAATGACATGTTAACACAATCAATAAATGTACCGATGGTACTAGAAATGGTATTCGTCACCAGCCACAGTCAATCGAAGTAGAATTTTCAATTTATATTTAAACTATTTTTCCATTGAAAGTAAATGTTTTCGAAATGGCTTAATAATTGATTTTTCTAAAAATCGATTCAATCAGGCCGATTGAAATTTATCAGAAATTTCAAATGCAAAAAGTAATTCTGAAAAGATTATCGATGAGAATGATATTAAGCAAGTATTGATCTCCATTGAATGAGTGACATTGACTCGAGTAATAGGAATAGAAATAAAATTAAATTGTATAATTAAAGGCATTAATAAGAATAACGTATTATTGAGAATAAATATTGTTGTTGTTATTAGTTGCTGATGGGATTTCATTAAATTGGAATAGAAAATAAATTTAAACTGTTCAACCCAGAAATGTATTTTTTCAAAAACTTTAAAATCTTCACATTTATTATTGTTTTATTGATAGAATTGTTGATGTTAATTCAATATTTGTTTTTATTAGTGAAAATTAATAGCATCAACAATTTAATTATTAAAATAGCTATTTTTATTTATAGTTTTATTCTAAATTTAATTATTATTTTTAATATTTATTATAATTCATTATTAATTACAATCATTGATTATTATTAATTATTATTATTTAATTATTATTATTAAAAATTATTGTGGATTGCTTATATTAATTATTATTATTTATTTATTTATATAAATTATATTATGTCATTATAACTGTAATTCAATTTATTTATTATTAAAATTCATGAACCGAAGCCCATCATATCAAATAGTCGTCTACAATTAACTCAGAAATGGCATAACAAGTTTTCTCCGATGATGTTGAGACGAATTTACTTTCTAAAATCCACTCGATAAAGTGAATTGTGTAAAAATATTCATGCCGTTACAATCAATTTAGCTATTTGATTCGTTATTCGATGAATATTTTATTTCTTTGTGGATTTTGGTGGAAAATTCGGAAAATCTTTGTCGATTTTTATCTTGTTCATCGTATTGGATTTAAGAAACCATTTAAAATTTTGGTCTGTTTCGCTTTTTGTGATTTATTTTTGTATCCATTTCACGTTTATAAGTCCTGTCACTAGTAGCTACTTTGCTTAAAATTGCAGATTCAATGAAAAAATTCATTTATACGATTTTCTCAACTTATTTATTATTACAAACAAATCAAGCATTTTTAAAACAAATTTCCAGAGGGTTTTTTGCTAATCTTAATTTTTGTTATAAAACGCATTCTCTCACTCTCTCTGTCTGTCTCTTACAATGTATTCTCAAGACAATAGTTTTTCTTAAACAAAATTCCAGAAATCTTGGTATAAATTGTGACTTGATTCTCTTTTGAACACAGTAAAACAAAATTTTTAACATCACTTCAAATGTTAATTATGGTTTTGTCTCAAGGGCTTTACAAAATCGGTACTTATACAGACAGTCACATTTCGAAAATTTCGTGGATTCAATTTTCATAATAGTGAACTATTTGTAAATCATAGATAATCGGTCTTGTCATTCCTTTGGGAGCATCGGTAAACACAAAACCGTTCTCCAAATATGGGAAATGTTTCATGAATCATTATTTTAAACAAAATAAATATTTTTAAATTTGTTTAAGATCTTGTTTCGATTTAATAATAAAAATTAAAACTTTATGCCATTAGTAAATTTCCGGTGGAAATAAAATCCGGAAAAGTTGATATTGTTTTCATTTTTAAGATATTTTATAGAATTTTTCTTCTTTACTGAAGTACAATTTATTCCTTGCTTATATATTGGTGCATGTGCTGTAAATACTTTCACGTTTAAACTTTCTTTTCAAACTAATATTTCACTGTACTTGTTTATATCGTGGCTTCCCCTAATAGTAAGCCGCTAGTATTTTATATAGCACACATTACAAACGAACTGAAAAATCACGGCAGCAAATTTTATTTGAATTGAAATTATAAATAAAAATTTATAAACATTTGATTTAAAAATTTTTCAAATTTCAAATTACTATAAATCCTCAAAGTTATCGTGATAGGTCTGAATCGATTGGTTTACCTGTTTTGTATTATTAAATGAATTTCATTGATTTTCCCTTTTGTTTCGTAAAAATATTAGTCTGTAATGTAAAAATATTGTAAAAATACACACTGTTCTTTTTATAACAAATTACGCCTGTCATGCGAACGTATTTTTTATACTTTCAGTGGGTTTTTCTATACCAGATTAGCATACTTAAGCTTTACATAGCCGTTCAGGATTCATATAGTCGGGGAAAATTAATATTTTTGCAGAATATGAATAGGGAAATCTACCAGCAGACATAACATTAAAATGATGTCATGATATTAAAGATTAATATTATTTTTTAGTCTTGAAATCATATCAAATATATAAGTAATAATTTATAAACAACTCATTTCATTTGCTAACCAATACAAGTTCCACGTAAATACAAAATAACAAAAACGGAATCTAAAACGATTTTCCACTTGAATTAGTTTGATAGTATAAGGTACTAAGCCAATCCATTCATTTAAAATCATCTGTCAATACATTGAATGAATCGACCAATCGAAAAGGCCATAGTGAAATGTCATTTTTTCGGAAAACCCACAGTTCATTCTACGCAATTCATAACGACACGAACTGATTTTCTTCTGTTGTTGTCATTAGATTAATTTTATTTACTGATTCCCCTGTAATCGTTTATTGACCAAGAATTAAGAAAAGCGAAGCTAAAATAAAATTTTTAATTCGTTGATCGTACTGCGAAAATCGATATAATTTATTTGATTATATTCTTTAAAAACATTTTGAATTTCTTATTTAAGTACTTAAGAAGAAATAAAATATTAATTACATTACAGATTCAAAATCTCCTAAAATTTTATTATTTGAAACCTTGGTATATAAAAAATGAATGATATTCGACTATTAAAGATGTCAGATGTTTACTAGCTCGATTTATAATTTAAAAAATTAAAATATAATATAGAAGAGTTGTGATTAGAATAGTAACTTGGTTTGATAATTATATTTAGTTGCTATTTGACATCATAAAATATGAGATATCAACTGAATTGTGTAAATAAATCCACTTTCACAAAATAATATAAGAATCCAAAAATAAAACTGATATATTTTTAAAAATTTATTGTTATAAAAAATTTGATTTCTTGATGTCTTCTCTTTTATATTTCAAAGTTGAATTGTGGTAATCCTGGAAGAAAACATTCTAAGATACATATAAAAATTAAGAATTAAAGTATTACTTTATATGTAATTGATGATGGGGGGAAGCCGGATAAATCGATTTTAGGTTTGTTTGAAGGTTTTATAGTTACCTTCCAAACTTAGATCATCAACATGAAATATTTTTAAATGCTTTGTGAATCCAGAAAACCGAGACATTTATACTGAACACATTGTATCGGCATTTATATTGGGATTGTTATTTTTCTGCTGGAATTTAGATGTTTTTATTCTTTTTCGTCTTAAATTGTATTTTAAATCAGAATATGATAAAAATATCATTTTAAATAAAATTTTGAAATTAAATAATGCACGGGAAATCATTGCATTAAAATGTGGTCAAAGGACCCTTTTTGTTAATTTAAGCCGTTCTTTGATACCCTCATATATATTGTTATTTTTATTTACAGGCAATCAACAACGAAGAACGCATCAGAAATGCTAACCAACAAGCTTCTAAATTATTAAAAACTGCTTAATGGGAAGTTTTTTTTTGGCAAAATTGAACAAAAACTAGTCTCTATCTATCTCTGTGTGTGTTGGTTGGAAATGAGAAAAAAAAATCTATAAGTATGTATTTATGAACTGATTAAAACAACACAGAACTGTTGGTTGTTTTCTTATTTTATGTCTGCTGATTTTTTTTTATTTTTTCCAACTACGAAAAACAGAAAACCAGAAAAAATAATAACTAACCGTGTTTCCTTTTTGATTTGGTTTGGTTTGTATTTCTCTTCAGCTAGTGTACTGGAATACTCATAAAACAATATGTATATTGTCAGTTTTGGAATGGTCATGGAATGGAATTTTGGAATGATAAATATGGATTTGATCCGACGATTTTTTCCATTGAGCTTATGTTGATGATCATCGTCATTTTTTCATCGTTCAATATTTCTATGGAGATGTGATCTCATTACTCATTCGATCGTAATTATTCATGTTAACAATATATATCATTCCTTTCTTCCTACATGGATTTTATTATTTGAGTTTGTCATCGTGATTTGTTATTTACTTTTCCTAACCGTTATTAGTGTGATATCTATGCTAGTGTATTTAGATATTCTGTGAATATTCCTCTATTTCTGAAATATTTGAATTTATGATTGATAATCTTTATTTTATTACTTGTATTTTATTAATAATTAGACAGTAGATAAAATATAAAAATCTTTGTACTTAATTTTGAAATTAAGATGAACAATAATAATAGAATAAGATGAGCATTTTCCAGTTATAATGAATAGAATTGGATTATACTATTGAATAATATTGATTGATACAATTGATTCAGTGTAAGCAAATATTTCAGAAAAATTTAACTATTTTTCACAATGAATTATTTGTTTGTACGAGAATTATTGCAAAAACGATGTTCGGGAAATGGTTGGTTTTAATTGTTCAATGAGCGGAATTATTGCAAACCGTTTTGATAGTATTTAAATCCATCGTTTGTGAGAAATTGATGATAATTATTTCTACAAATTATTCACAAATGGCGCCTTACAGTTGAGTTGATGGATTTTTGTAGAGCAATTGTTTTGCCGTTGTCTTATTTCCATCAAGATAGACTGAATCGAAATGGAATTGAAAATCTCATCACAGATGATCGATTGTGAAAATGAAGTAAAATAGTGAATTCGATTTAATCAAGGAGTTTTCAATAAATTGATGAATTGTAATTATCAAGTTGACCTGTTTATTGGTATTTGTTGTTGACTTTGAAATGATATTTTGTCGATTTTGATAACCACACAAAAATATATCTTTAGTTGAATTATCGGATTAAGTCATTGCTAACATTCGGATAGATATCAGTAAATCAAAATCCTCAATGATAAACGTGTAGAAAAAATAGCTGAATGGTTTCAATTATTCACGTTGAGTGATCTCCAGAGAGATTATTTTACATTTTACGGGCGTTTATTGTAAAATTAATTCATATTCGATGCTTAGTAGTGTTAACTTTGGTTTAGAATGACAATCATTTATTTTGTAGAAACTTGCGTTCATTATAAATCGGTTTTGTAAAGGAGATTCATAAAAATGTGCAAATATAAGGATCAAATAATGGTAAACTAACTTTAATTTTCGTCTTAATTGTTAGTTAAGGATATATTTAATATTTTTGATGGAATCTTACTAGTCTGTGCTAAGTACTATTTGGTGTGACGATTTAAAGATAATTCAACTAGTAATAACTCCTTGAACGATCTGTACGTTAGATAATATGATTAATATAAGTAAATATAATATGTTTAAGTTTATCAATTTTCATAAATAAAAGTTTATGTCATTCTTGTAGTTTCCGCTATGCACGCTATACGGTTTGTGTCAGCTGATTGTATGTTAATTTTTTAACAAAACAGGCTCATCCTTTTGTAAAATCAGTAGGTTCTAGCTGATAACTTGGTAAATATTATTTACTTCGGTCTCTAAATTCCACATTAAATATTATTAGATCAATAAATTCTTCATTAATGCTTTGGTGAATATTCGTAACTCAACAGATTATTCACTAATAGGGATTTACCAGTACCAGACACCACATATCATAATAAAGTTAGAATGTTTTTCTGTTGTGTTGGAACCAGATTCCATTCCAGATAAGAATTATAATTAATATAATTTTTTTTCCAAAATATATTAAAAAATTGACCAAAAGATAAAATTAGAAATAAAGAATAGGATGACAAAATGATCAAAACTAAAAATAGCAACACGGAATAAAAAGTATCTAATTAGTATATATAAAATATAAGAAACAAAAGCAAATAAAGGAGAGAAAAACAGGATAAATACACATTAAAAACATCACAAAAGCCCTCGAAAATAAACGTTCGGAATTTTTTAAAATGAAATTTTTTATACAATTTATAATAATGAATTTAAATTGTGTCTTTCTTAACTTAAATTAATTCAAATACGTCGTAGAATCTATAACAACCAAAAGCAAGCTAATCAGCGACCAAGATTTTTAAGGAATAAACACAACAGACTTAAAATCAAATTTTATAAAGAACAATAGAACTCTATATTAAAGTTAATTAATACCGCGGTCATTGTCTTTTATTTAACTTTTAACTTATTTATTTTTTTAACTTATTTTATTTAACTTTTATTTTATTTTATCATTGTCTCAATTTTACTTGAAACTTTAATTTGTGTTTAATCTTAATTTTTATTGATTGTAATCCTAACTATATTTTATTTAACAGCATTCGTTATTTTATTTGAAGTCAGATATTGAATTTATAATTGAATTTGTATTGATAATTAATTTTCATATTTGTTAGTTTATTTTGATAAGTGTAATATCAAATTTAAAATTTATTAATTTATTACATTTTCTAAAATCATTGAATAGCCAATAGATGAAAACAAAATTTTCGATTAAGATGTTTCTTAAAACCGTGTACAGCATTTGACATCAATGATTTAATTTTCAAATCAAATATTTTTGTGTCGGTTGAGCAACGAAACTGCCTCTGATTTTAACGAATGAAACCTTATGAGTTTGTCGGACAGAGATAGAAGACATCTTAAACAAGCGAATTGGACTGAGGATGAATCAGTCAAGACGATCAATAAAAGTCAAAGGATCTGTTCTATATATGACTATGTTTCTGCTGTATTTTTGTTGTTTTAAACATCTTTTCAGTTATAAATGTATTTTTGTGAAGATATAAAATTAATATATTAGTAAATTATTTAATTTTATTAGTTATTTTATTATTTTTATTTTGTCGCCTTTTTATTTGGGAAATTGTAGTTTTTACTTCAGTGTAAAAATTGTATTGATTTTATTTTTGTGTATTATTCTGTGGGAAATTAACTTCAAAGAAAAACAGCGGCATTAAATTAATCAGTGCAATAAAATCTAACATTAATAACCCAGTGGAAATAAAAGTTCCCAGAAATAAAAATTAATTGGCATTTAGAATAACCAGAATGATTTAAAAATCACAAAATTTATTCCAGATGCAGATTAAGAATTACAGTCAGAAAAAGTTTTCTGAATACTTCACTAGCAATGACTCACTCAGTCATTTAGTATTTAAGCACTGGCAGAGAATTTTAGTGGCAATTACTTTATTAGCCAATAGTTTTGCAAGTCAAAATTCAGTCGTTGGTCAGTCAGTGTCTGTGTTTCCGTCACATTACCGATGCATACCCAGCATTGTTGGATGATATTGAAAAAACGAGTCTTGAACCTGTGTTAGACTCACAGAAGCTTACTATAGTTGTGAGGAAAATTTAATGGAACAAATTTAATAATAATTTTAATAATTTAAAATAAATAAAAAATATTTTAAATTTTAGTAAATATTTTAATATTTAATATGTTGGTAATAAAAGAAGCTCTATGGAAAAGATTTTAATTGGTATACAAATGTTTGATTGTTTTGGGATATAATTCTCAAAAATTAAACAAGATAGCTGCCACCGAAAATAGCAAATTACCTCAGCATTATATATTGAAATCTTATAGCTATCTAAAGTCTTAAAGTAACTATTTAGTTTTTGAATAGTATAAAAGATTATCAATATTGTGTCATCATTATTATTATTATGTAATGAGTGAATTTAAATATTTTCGCTTATGAGATTTATTTAACTGAAACTCTAACTATTTCCAAATCAATTCAACTACAAAACCCAATCCCGAATTTGACTTGATAGAAATTTATTAATAATACATTGCCGATTGACATTGGAAAATTCCTATCACGTGATAGAATCAATTTGTAAATGAATTTTGGTGAGAAACCAATCGAATTCATTTGCAACTTATTTCTGAAAATCGAATCGATTTGGAAGGCAAAAATTAGAAATATCAATAATTGATTAATGGAATAGATTTCTTCAGTTAATTTCCACATTTGCCATTATGATGTGTTGCTCAATTTTGAAAAAAGAAAGTACTTTGGTTAATTGCTATCGGTTTGTGAATAACCGATCAGCTTTTGTCCGCTGATCAGCTAATATATAAAAATTGTTATTACTAAATGAACCAGCTAAAAATATAAAAAATTCGCTGATATCGATGTCATGGATAGAACTATATATTATTCTAATTAGTATTTCAAGTTTTGATTTATCGATTTTATATTTACTTCAATCATCTGCTTATAAATTTTTGCCATCTTTATCGCCAATCTTATCTGTTGCTTATAATTGTCTGCAATTAGGATATTTTTCTTAAAGCTGTTATCAATTCTTATAAATAATATGTTTAGATGTCTTTTCTGATTAAGTTAATTTGTAGTTCTAGATCCACTCGTTGTGAAAACAATTCTTATTATAATTATCGATATTTCCTATTGGAAAAATAGTTATTTCTATCATAGCATACTTGCCATTGAAAATGTTTTAGAAATAGAATCCAACGTCAAAATCGAAGGCCAAGAAAATAATTTTTAAGAATGAGGAAATATGGCTTTTATTTTATTAATCAGTAACCTCTCTAAAACTCGACAAAATATCTCATGAAACTTAATATAAAACTTGGCTTTCAAATGGCAGTTGGACATCTTTACATTGATACCTTTTCTTTGAGATTAGTGTATAATTTTTGTATCACGTTTGTATTACATTTTGATTTGATCTTTTATTTCCCAAGCTCCAATTACATTTGTTGATTTTCTAGTATACTCGGGATTGGTCAATCTTTATGTGTGTTACTGTGTAGGTATGTTCCTTTTTCCAATTATAATTTCCCATCTAAGTCACCTGTGATTGGTTAATTGCTGTGTCTATATGGTTGTGTAGGCATGAAATGCTAAAACAAGAGTTCCAAGATGCCAAATCTTTTTTCTTTTCGTGTCATTTCATCTTTACTCAACAATATCAAACTGCGTCCAAGTAATAATAATAATAATCATAATCATAATCATTATCATAATCATAATCATCATAATCATAATCATAATAGTAGTAATAGGTACAACTATTTCAGAGTAAAATTATTTCAATGTGAAAAATTATTAAGAATCCAAAAATATATCAAATAAAATCTAAAAGAATAAAGAAACATTGAAAATCTATAAACAAACAATAACTAATAAACCTAAAAATAATATTCAACAAACACTAAAAAGATTTTAAAAAATCGAAAACAGTATAAACAAAGATTTAAAAATCAGTATAAATAATAAAAAGAAATTAGCAAAATAACACTTTATGTATGTAAACCGATATTATTTTATAAAACACGCGTCGAAAACGAATCGAAAAGGCACAGGATATAAAATATTCAATCAAATTATTAAAAACAAATCAGCATTTTTTTATATAAATTCTTAATATAAAACATTCCAATTTAAATTATTTTTAAAATCCTCACAATGATCATTATTCACCTCGTGATATTATACATTATTAAACTTAGCAAGAAATACTTACCATAGTCATGTGAAATCGATTAATTTTCTGTAAAATAAACATGAATGAATCAAAATCACCTGAAAAATGATAACTCAAAAACAAGCAATTTCAAAAAATTGTTCTCGTTCTGATTTTCAGAGAAGTTAATTAGATAACATTCTGTATCGCCTAAACAATTTCTTTAATCTCGTTTATTAACTAACTAAAGATTCTTATTTTGATAATTATCAATAAAATGAATTTGCCTAAAATTTTTAACTTGAACTAAATACAATGAAAGGTTCAAATTATAAAAATTAATTTCATCAATTTTAGTTACTTATTTGCTACGATAGCAAGTAGAATCAAGTTATCTTCAAAATGTGAACCAAAAACAAGGGCCCTTGTGGATATTTTCACAAGAAAATTCAAATCCTCATCAATAACTTTTCCAGCAGAACTAGTATCCAAATTAATTTAAAAATAACATTTGTTTATCGATTTGTTTACTTATCGATGTTTTATTGATATTTAGCGTTGACAAATGTTGTTAATATCAGTTATACTTTATTAAATATTTATTCTAAATCATTTCAGAAAATTTACTGTTAACGATATACACACATCAACCTTTGGAGTCAGATTCAATAGAAATTATTAATAATATAATTGGATAACATTTATAAATACCAAATACTTATGAAATCTAAAAATACTTTATTTGAAATTATTCTTACATATGTACTGGTCTTTTCTCAAAGTACAAAAATTATCAGAACAATATGTTCTTATTCTATGAAGTAAATACTTTCCACAAGACTTTGTATAAAACCCGATGTGCGTATTTGTGTCACGCTTTTTTTTAATAATTGAGAGAAATCTAGTGAGAATTAACTCTGATAATATAATAATGTACTCGTGGTCTACACTAAAATGTTAACCAATCATTATATTGGGCGTCATCAATGGCAATTAGAGCAGACTGCAAGTCTAGGAAATTGGAAAAAGTGGTGGTAATGAAAACAGACTTTAAAATTATGAAAAAGTTTATGATATTCGCGTTATGGATTTTCGAAAAAAATCGGTTGTGAGAATGGATGTATTTTCGAAAGTTGCTGATATTATACGATTCGAATTAGTTGTTGAAAGATGACGATTATTTAATGAGTTATGGAATTACGCGATAATAAAATTGGAATTTAGTAACTTTGTTGATTCGGTGTATCGAAAAGTGTATATCTTTTAATTTTATTTTCAGAGGCGTGTTAACATTTATTGGACAAAATTTAGAGTATTGACAGATTAGATCTCTCCCCATAAGAAACTTTAACAAGAACTTTGGCAACATCATATTACCTTATGTACCAGTAAATTTGTTATATTTCTAAAAATCCCAACCAGAAAATCATCTGAGTTAAATCATTTTATTTGGATAATTATAATTTAAAGACAGTTGATCCGATAATTAATTAAATTCATTTTCCATATAAAAAGTCTTTGCATTCTGATTTATTTAATAGTTATTTGTCAAATAGACTTAATAGACTGATTATCGGGAGGGTTAATTTGATTTTACAACATGTTAGCCTTAATCGAACTCATCTGTTGGGTAGAGTTTATAAGCGTCAAAACCCAACCGACTTAACGATGCATTATCAACATGCTATCATCTTATAGTGGAAGAACTCAGCGAAATTAGAATTTGTATTTAAATCCATGTTTATATGCTTATGCAATGAGGTGCATGATGGGAAGAAAGAAACTGTATTCTACATTATGTATTTAAGAAGGAATAATAAACCAATCTGTTAAAGATTGATGGGTGTTAATATAATAGAGATAAAATCAGATTACAAATGCACAATTTGTAAAAAGATATT